>JARQOD010002752.1:57305-73591 GCA_033576555.1 Oophaga sylvatica | reverse complement strand
CTCCGAATCATCATCATTGCCTCCCCATTATCATAATTGCCTCCCCATCATCATCATTGCCTCCCCATTATCATTATCATTGCCTCCCCATTATCATTATTATTGCCTCCCCATTATCATCATTGACTCCCCATCATCATCGACTTCCCATTATCATCACCATTGCCTCCCCATTATCATCATCATTGCCTTCCCAATTATCATCATCATTACCTCCCCATTATCATCATTGCTTCCCCATCATCATCATCATTGGCTCCCCAACATCATCATTGCCTCCCCATTATCATCATTCCCTCCCCATCAACAACATCATTGCCTTCCCATCATTATCATTGCCTCCCCATCATCATCATCATTGCCTCCCCATTATCATCATTCCCTCCCCATCAACATCATCATTGCCTTCCCATCATTATCATTGCCTCCCCATCATGATCATCATTGCCTCCCCATCATCATCATTATTGCCTCCCATCATCATCATTATTTCCTCCCCATCATCATCATTGGCTCCCCATTATCATTATCATTGCCTCCGAATCATCATCATTTCCTCCCCATCATCATCATTGCCTCCCCATTATCATTATCATTGCCTCCCCATTATCATCATTGACTCCCCATCATCATCTACTCCCCATTATCATCATCATTGCCTCCCCATTATCATCATCATTGCATTCCCAATTATCATCATCATTACCTCCCCATAATCATCATTGTCTCCCCATCATCATCATCATTTCCTCCCATCATCATCATTGCCTCCCCATTATCATCATTTCCTCCATATCATCATCATCATTGCCTTCCCAATATCATCATTGCCTCCCCAACATCTTCATCATTGCCTCCCTATTATCATCATTGTCTCCCCATTATCATCATTGCCTCCCCATCATGATGATCATTGCCTCCCCATCATCATCATTATTTCCTCCCCATCAACATCATTGGCTCCCCATTATCATTATCATTGCCTCCGCATCATCATCATTGCCTCCCCATTATCATAATTTCCTCCCTATCAACATCATTGCCTCCCCATTATCATTATCATTGCCTCCCAATTATCATCATTGACTCCCCATCATCATCGACTTCCCATTATCATCATCATTGCCTCCCCATTATCATCATCATTGCCTTCCCAATTATCATCATCATTACCTCCCCATTATCATCATTGCTTCCCAATCATCATCATCATTGCCTCCCCATCATTATAATTGCCTCCCCATTATCATCATTGGCTCCCCATTATCATTATCATTGAGTCCGCATCATCATCATTGCCTCCCCATTATCATAATTTCCTCCCCATCATCATCCCTGCCTCCCCATTATCATTATCATTGCCTCCCCATTATCATCATTGACGCCCCATCATCATCGACTTCCCATTATCATCATCATTGCCTCCCCATTATCATCACCATTGCCTCCCCATTATCATCATCATTGCCTTCCCAATTATTATCATCATTACTTCCCCATTATCATCATTGCTTCCCAATCATCATCATCATTGCCTCCCCATCATTATCATTGCCTCCCCATTATCATCATTGGCTCCCCATTATCATTATCATTGAGTCCGCATCATCATCATTGCCTCCCCATTATCATAATTTCTCCCTATCAACATCATTGCCTCCCCATTATCATTATCATTGCCTCCCAATTATCATCATTGACTCCCCATCATCATCGACTTCCCATTATCATCATCATTGCCTCCCCATTATCATCATCATTGCCTTTCCAATTATCATCATCATTACCTCCCCATTATCATCATTGCTTCCCCATCATCATCATCATTGCCTCCCCATTATCATTATCATTGCCTCCCCATTATCATCATTGCCTCCCCATCAACATCATCATTGCCTTCCCATCATCATCATTGCCTCCCCATCATCTTCATCATTGCCTCCCTATTATCATCATTGTCTCCCCATTATCATCATTGCCTCCCCATCATGATCATCATTTCCTCCCCATCATCATCATAATTACCTCTCCATCATCATCATTGGCTCCCCATTATCATTATCATTGCCTCCGCATCATCATCATTGCCTCCCCATTATCATCATTGACTCCCCATCATCATCGACTCCCCATTATCATCATCATTGCCTCCCCATTATCATCATCATTGCCTTCCCAATTATCATCATCATTACCTCCCCATTATCATCATTGCTTCCCCATCATCATCATCATTGCCTCCCCATCATCATCATTGCCTCCCTATCATCATCATTGCATGCCCATCATCTTCATCATTGCCTCCCTATTATCATTATTGTCTCCCCATTATCATCATTGCCTCCCCATCATGATCATCATTGCCTCCCCAGCATCATCATCATTTCCTCCCCATCATCATCATTGCATCCTCACCACCATCACTGCCTCCCCATCATCATTATCGCCTCCCCATCATCATCATCATCATTGCCTCCCCATCATTATCGCCTCCCCATCATCATCATTTCCTCCCCGTCATTATCATTGGCTCCCCATTATCATTATCATTTCCTCCTCATCATCATCATTGCCTCACCATTATCATAATTGTTTCCCCATCATCATCATTTCCTCCCCATTATCATTATCATTGGCTCCGCATCATCATCATTGTCTCACCATTATCATAATGTCTCCCCATTATCATCATTGACTCCCCATCATTATCGACTCCCCATTATCATCATCATTGCCTCCCCATTATCATCATCATTGCCTTCCCAACTATCAATATCATTACCTCCCCATTATCATCATTGCTTCCCCATCATAATCATCATTACCTCCCCATCATCATTTCCTCCCCATTATCATCATTGCCTCCCCATCATCATCATCATTGCCTTCCCATCATTATCATTGCCTTCCCATCATCATCATTGCCTCCCCATCATCCTCATTATTGCCTCCCTATAATCATCATTGTCTCCCCATTATCATCATTGTCTCCCCATCATGATCATCATTGCCTCCCCATCATCTTCATCATTGCCTCCCTATTATCATCATTGTCTCCCCATTATCATCATTGTCTCCCTATCAACATCATTGGCTCCCCATTATCATTATCATTACCTCCGCAACATCATCATTGCCTCCCCATTATCATAATTGTCTCCCCATCATTATCATTGCCTCCCCATTATCATTATCATTGCCTCCCCATTATCATCGTTGTCTCCCCATCATCATCATTGCCTCACCATTATCATCATTGCCTCCCCATCATCATCATCATCATTGCCTTCCCATCAATATCATTGCCTCCCCATCATCTTCATCATTGCCTCCCTTTTATCATCATTGTCTCCCCATTATCATCATTGTCTCCCCATCAACATCATTGGCTCCCCATTATCATTATCATTACCTCCGCAACATCATCATTGCCTCCCCATTATCATAATTGCCTCCCCATCATCATCATTGCCTCCCCATTATCATTATCATTGCCTCCCCATTATTATCATTGACTCCCAATCATCATTGCCTCCCCATTATCATCATCATTACCTTCCCAATTATCATCATCATTACCTCCCCATTATCATCATTGCTTCCCCATCATCATCATCGTTGACTCCCCATCATCATCATTGCCTCCCCATTATCATCATTGCCTCCCCATCATCATCATCATTGCCTTTTCATCAATATCATTGCCTCCCCATCATATTCATCATTGCCTCCCTATTATCACCATTGTCTCCCCATTATCATCATTTCCTCCCCATCATGATCATCATTGCCTCCCCATCTTCATCATCATTGCCTCCCCATCTTCATCATCATTGTCTCCCCATCATCATCATTGGCTCCCCATTATCATTATCATTGCCTCCGTATCATCATCATTGCCTCCCCATTATCATAATTGCCTCCCCATCATTATCATTGCCTCCCCATTATCATCATTTCCTCCCCATCATCATCATCATTGCCTTCCCATCAATATGATTACCTCCCCATCATCTTCATCATTGCCTCCCTATTATCATCATTGTCTCACCATTATCATCATTTCCTCCCCATCATGATCATCATTGCCTCCCCATCTTCATCATCATTGCCTCCCCATCATTATCATTGGCTCCCCATTATCATTATCATTGTCTCCGCATCATCATCATTGCCTCCCCATTATCATAATTGCCTCCCGATCATTATCATTGCCTCCCCATTATCATTATCATTGCCTCCCCATCATCATAATTGCCTCCCAATTATCATCATTGCCTCCCCATCATCATTGCCTTCCCATCAATATCATTGCCTCCCCATCATCTTCATCATTGCCTCCCTATTATCATCATTGTCTCCCCATTATCATCATTTCCTCCCCATCATGATCATCATTGCCTCCCCATCTTCATCATCATTTCCTCCCCATCATCATCATTGCCTACCCATTATCATAATTGCCTCCCCATCATTATCATTGCCTTCCCAATTATCATCATTATTACCTCCCCATCATCATAATTGCCTCCCCATTATCATCATTGCCACCCATCATCATCATCATTGCCTTCCCATCATTATCATTGCCTCCCCATCATCTTCATCATTCCCTCCCTATTATCTTCATTGTCTCCCCATTAACATCATTGCCTCCCCATCATGATCATCATTGTCTCCCCATCATCATCATTATTGGCTCCCCATCATCATCATTGCCTCCTCACCACCATCACTGCCTCCCTCCACCACCATCACACATACAGCACCACACACAGACAGCACCACAGCACTCTCTCACATACACACACAAAGCACCGCACTACATTCACACACGCAGGCAGACACAGACACACACACAATGATACACACAGACACATACACCTCACATCTCACCTGTCCAGCGCCCACGCTTACTCTCTGCCACAGCCGGCCACTGAATGATGATTTCATCCAGAGGCGCTGCTGTGAGAGGAAGCACCCTGCAGGCGCCCCCTGGAGTCCGGAGCTGCGGAGACATGGGAGAGGTAAGTATTGTGCCGGCTGCTGCCGGGGCCTGAGCATGCGGGGGGCCCAGTGGTGGCGCTGCACCACTCTCATCCAACGGCGAGTGGGCCCCCGCCTGCTCAGGGCCCCGACACTTGCCCGGGTACGCCGGGTGCTGACGCCGGCCCTGGTGAGATCCTAAGATATAAGAATTTGCTTCAATTCAGAACAGTTCATTAAGGGAAAATCCAAGGTACAGTATACTGTACAATAGACTGCGATCCAAGGGTATCACTACTAGGCACTTGACCAGCTACTGTTGGTGACTTTCGTTTCTTGCTCTTTAATAGACAAACCTTCTGAATGTCTATTTTAAATATGGTATAAAGGGTAAGGTTTCTCCTTGTGGAGAGTGACATACCAGCTCTGGCGTGTCGAGGTAAGGAGACTTATTTGCCGTGCAATGCTCCTCTGGGAAATTTAATATGCAAATTGCCTCTTCAAAAAAAGAGGACTTGTACTCTATAGCGCCACCTAGTGGAAGTAGCGATCCTACAAGTCACAATCAACCCTTTAACGAGTCTTGTAATATGACTTAGGATAAAAGCCAAATCAGTATCTCCATTTGCAGACATGGTGTTTCGGACTATTGGTCCTCGTCAGTGCAAAGTAGGAAAGATCTGATCTGGCTGGATGAGAGGCTCTGGACTAGGGTCTAAAGGGTAAGGTTTCTCCTTGTGGAGAGTGACACGCCTCGACACGCCAGAGCTGGTTTCTGCAAATGGAGATACAAGTCCTCTTTTTTGAAGAGACAATTTGCATATTTTAAATATGTAATTTAAATAAAATCATAATATAATTCTACATTATTGAGGTTTCGTTACGTTGCCAATTTTTTTGCACAGTTGCCATTCACATATAATTTCTCATATGTATTTTCACTTGTGTTATTAATGACAAATTTAGTTTTATGTAAAAAGTAGTAGTAAAACACACTCTGATTTGCACTACGAAGTAATAATGTCACCTGAGTGGACCCCATACAATAATAATGTCCTAAATTATCACCACCATATAGTAATAATGTCCCCAATTGTTCCACGCATAGTAATAATGTTCCCTATTGTGGCTAAATTACAGAAATAATGTCCCACATTCTGTCTCCAATATAGACAGGTAAAAACTTGGTCAATATTACTGTTATTGTGAACAGTTAAGCAAGTTTAAGATGAAATGATCTCTAAAAGGCCTAAAGTTAAAGAAGTTTGTATTTTAGGGAAAAAGAATATATATATATATATATATATATATATATATATATGAAACTCTGGCAAAAATTAAGAGACCACTGCAAAATTTTCAGTTTGTCTGATTTTTCTCTTATAGGTATATTTTTGAGTAAAATGTAAATTGCTCTTTTATTCTGTAAACTACTGACAACATGTCTACTAATTTCCAAGCAATAAATTTTGTATTTATTTTGAGAAAATGAGAAATGGTCAAAATAACAAAAAAATACAGTACTTGCAGACCTCAAATAATGCTAAGAAAACAAGTTAATAATCATTTAGAAACAACACTATTGTTTTTACTCAGGAAGAGTTCAGATAATCAATATTTTGTGGAATAACCATGATTTTTGTTAGACGCTGGGATTTTTCCGCTGTTTGGAATGGATCCCAAGCCTTGTCTGGTGCTGTGGTCTCCCATGCAGGTTCGGCCACTGGGATGACTGCTCTGCACAGGTTCCGGCCCTGTGCCTTGCCCAGGCTCCTGCTGCATGTGTAGTTATTGCTGGGTCTCCGGCTAAACCTATGGTGACAACTGGTTTACACTTGCAGCGTTCTGCTCTGCAACCTAAGTCCAGATTTCACCCTACTGAGCATGTCCGTGATGTGGCGCCTTCTCATTGGTGCTCGGACATCAGCTGATTTGGTTATGTTGCAGCTTCAGATTGGTCTACAGGCAAGGTCCTGTCTGTTTGGCCATGACAGGGATTTGATGTGGTGGTCCTTCAGCCACACATTGATTGACCTAGCTGTGTGACAAGGTGCATTGTCCTGCTGGAAAAACCAGTTCTCAGAGTTGGGGAACATTGCCTGAGCAAAAGAAATCAACTGTTTTTCCAGGATAACCTTGTATGCGGCTTGATTCATATGTCCTTCACAAAGAATAACCTGTCCAATTGCAGCCTTGCTGAAGCATCCCCAGATCATCACTGATCCTCCACCAAATGTCACAACTCCCAAGTCCAAGTATTTTCTGCAAAATATTTGGAGATACAATTCATCTTTCCAGATGACATCCTTTGGTACAACAGCTGTACTCCAGGAAGCAGGATTTATGCCAGTCCAGGGCCAAATATATGACAAAATCAGTTCAATGCTTCCTGTAGCAAATGAAGATCCAAAGTTTTTACAAACGTATTTTTTGGGAGATGAACAAATGCAAGCTAATAGGCATTGTGAAGCTAAACTCGCGACAAAAAAAAGATTGTGTTGAATTTGCAAAGACTTTTCCATCAGCACAATCAATTAGTAAACCTTTTCAAAACAGCCTTAGAAAGAATGCCAAGTGGTGAATATCAAGTTGTAATAAGAGCAGACAAGAAACCGGTTGGCGAGCATGAAAGGCAATTTAATTCTCCCACTGTTAACGAAGTAATAGTTTGACAGGACTTTCAAAGCCGAGATATAATTATTCAACGATGAAGCAACAATCTTCAACGTATTGCAGAAACACATAGATCATATGATGCTCTGCAATATCCTATAATATTTTGGAAAGGCCAAGATGGCTATGACTTTAATCCAGCACAGATTGATCCCAAGACTGCTAGGCCAATCAATAAAAAAAATTCATCTATGGACTTTTATGCCTACCAAATACAGTAATGATCAGACATGGGTCTTCTAACCACATTTTACAATGTAAGCAACTTTTTCATCAATTTATAGTTGATATGTATGCCAAGGTGGAAAGTGAGCGTCTTTTGTACATACAATTGAACCAACAAAAACTTAGAGTACATGAATACATTCATTTAAGGGATGCTGTTGCTAATGATTGCAGCGTCGCTGACATTGGGTGTATGTTTATTTTACCAGCTAAATTTACTGGATGTCACAAACATATGCATGAGTATGCTGAGGACGCCATGACATATGTTCGGATATATGGTCATCCTGATTTGTTTATTACAGTTACATGTAATCCAACTTAGTCAGAGATAAGGGAAGAGCTTCTGAATGGTCAGGGACCCTCTGATCGACATGATTTAACAGCAAGGGTTTTTAAACTAAAACTGATCAAGTTCATGGACGTAATTACAAAGTGTTACATTTTTGGTAACAGTCAGTGTTGGATGTCTTCAATTGAGTGGCAAAAAAGAGGTCTTCCACATGCTCATTTACTGATATGGCTAAAGGATAAGATATGCACTGATCAAATTGACAGTGCTATTAATGCTGAGCATCCAAATCCAGACGAGGACCCGGTACTTTATTTGAAACAATTTCTAAAAATATGATCCATGGCCCATTTGGGCCACTTAACCCAAGATCGCCATGTATGAAGAAAGGAAAATGTGCTAAAAAGTATCCTCGCAATTTAATTGTAGAAACACAAGGAGAAGATGGTTATCCTCTTTACAGAAGACGGAAACCTGAACAGGGAGGATATAATGCAACAATCAGATTAAAAAGGTTAAACAAAACACAAATATTGAAATAGATAATCGATGGGTTGTACCTTACTCTCCACTGCTTTCAAAAATGTTTGATGCACACATTAACATAGAATATTGTAACTCTTTAAGTCGATTAAATACATTTGCAAATATGTTAACAAGGGCAGTGATATGGCAGTTTTCCAACTAGAGAATCCAAAATGTACATCTGATGAGATTATGCTGTATCAAATGGGAAGGTACATAAGTAGTAATGAAGCTGTGTGGCGATCACTAAATTTTCCCATCCATGAAAGACATCCGACTGTAGTTCATCTCAGTGTCCATCTTGAAAATGGACGAGTTTATTTTACTCCCAACAATGCAGAGGAAAGGGCTGCTCGACCACCCAATACAACATTGACAGCTTTCTTTCTCCTATGTCAAGCAGATCCATTTGCAAGGACTTTATTATATTCAGATGATCCAAAATATTATACATGGAATAAATCAAGAAAAGTATTTTGCAAGAGGAAACAAGGTGCAAGGGTCCCAGGATGGGACAGACATTCCAGTGATGCTCTTGGACGTGTGTATACAGTGCATCCAAACAACACAGAGTGTTACTACCTCCGATTACTGCTTCACACTGTCCGCGGGCCAACTTCTTTCATAGATTTGAAAATAGTTGATGGAAAGCTGTGTCAAACTTACAGGAAAGCATGCCAAAAGCGTGGTCTGATCGAAGACGATCAACACTGGAACATGACATTGCAGGAAGCATCTCTCACTCGCTTTACACCTCAACTAAGAGACCTGTTCACTATAATAATTACAACCTGCGCACCTTCCAATCCCTGTGGGCTTTGGGACAAATACAAAGAATATCTTAGTGACGATATTCTTAGAGTGCAAAGGAGAGTTAATACAGACTTAAACTTAAATTTCACTGCTGACATATTCAACAAAGCCCTCTTGATGTTAGAAGAAAGGTGCATATCTATCAATAGTAAAACTCTAATAGAATTAGGTTTAACAGCACCAAATTGACCAGACTTTGATATTATGAAAAGAGATATTCTGCAAGAAAAAAAGCTATGATTTGGAAAAATGTAAAGAATTTGTCATATTAAATATGCCTCTTTTTGTTCATGACCAAAGATCGGTTTATATGGCAATTATGGCACAGATTTCCGGTGGAAATGGGAGAATATTTTTCCTAGATGCATCAGGAGGTACTGGTAAAATATATTTTTTAATTAATTTGCTGCTTGCAGAGATTCGATCAAACAATGGCATTGCCTTTGACTGTTGCATCATCTGGGATTGCGGCCACTCTTTTAGATGAAGGGCGCACGGCTCATTCAGCACTAGGATTGCCCTTTAATCTAGCACTGTCAAAAACTCCTGTCTGTAATATCAATAAGGACTCTGGGAAAGCTAAGGTATTACAAACTTTCAAAGTAATTGTTTGGGATGAATGTACCATGGCGCACAAGAAAGCGGTCGAGGCCCTTGATCCCATCTTGAAAGATCTGCAGGGAACTGATTGTTTAATGGGGGAAATGTTGTAATTTTTGCAGGTGAGTTCTGCCAGACATTACCTGTTCTTAAGGGAGCAACACCAGCGGATGAACTGAATGCCTGTCTAAAATCTTCTTATCTGTGGATACATGTTCAGAAGCCAACTCTTACTACTAATATGCAGGTTCATTTGATGGGAAAGACAACTGCGGACAAATTTACACACCAGCTACTATGCCTTGGAAATGACAGGTTACCTACTGATTCCACTACTGGTCTCATTAACTTTCCAGAAGAATTTTGTGAAATGACATATTCGGTTATGGAACTTATTGACCAAGTTTTACCCTGATATTTGTAACAATTTTAACAACCATCAGTGACTTTGTGAATGTGCAATCCTAGGGCCTAAAAATGATAGTGTCAGCTCCATAAATCTACTAATTCAGGGAAGGCTTCCTGGTCTAGCCACCACATACATGTCCATTGATTCAGTCATGGAGAGTGAACAATCCGTAATATATCCATTGGAGTTCCTGAATTCTTTGGAGCCTCCTGGTATGCCACCGCATAAGCTCACTTTAAAATAGGAGCCACAATAATTTTGCTTCGGAACCTTGACCCACCAAAATGTGTATCGGCACAAGATTGTGCATTAAGAGTCTCATGCCCAATGTTATTGAAGCCACTATTCTTATGGGAAACTCTAAGGGAGAAAATGTTTTCATTACGCGTATTCCTTTGGTACCAAGCGGCATGCCCTTCAATTTTAAGCGTCTGTAGTTCCCAATTCGACTTGCATTTGCTATGACTATAAATAAAGCACAAGGTCAATCACTTAAAGTAGCTGGCATTAATTTGGAGAGCCTGCTGTTATGAATGTGTTAGAGATGGTTTCTGAGCAGAGGCTCCCTCTGGTGGTTGCAGACAGTACTGAACCTTTCAGCAAGGAGTGGCAATCTGGGTTCACTGACTGGTCTGATATAAGGGAGGGTTCCCTCCCATGATGGTTGCTGTGATCAATTGTTCTAGTCTCAATTGTGTTCCTTGTTCATTTGGAAGTTTGCTGGAGTCTTGTCTGCATCTCCTGCTTTCAGATAAGATATTTTTTGCTTTTATTTTTGTGCTTGCTTTTTGTATTGTTTTCTGCACTTTTGTGGAGGTCAGCCAGGTCCCCTCCTGGGGCCTGAGCTCCTCACAGTTTATCTGCAGCCACTGTTATTTGCTCATTTGCTTTTTCCTGTTTTTTCAGCGGCTGCGGCTTGGTTTTTGTTCACACTGAGATCTGATTTAGTGGGTGGCGAGATCGTGTGATCTCAGTATTTTTGTAATCAGAATTGAAGGATTTTTGCAGGGTTTTCTGGTTGCAGAAAGTAATCTCTCCTGTCCTATCCTATTTAGTCAACTTGTGGCCCCAGCGTTTCCTCAGTCTATTTTCTGCCTATGTTTGTATTTTCATCTTGTCTAACCGCCATTATATGTTTGGGGGCTTCCTATTTTCTTTGGGGATCTGCTCCGGGCAGATAGCTTTCATCTTTCTGCCTTTAGGTGTAGATACCTCTCAGGCTGTGACGAGGTGTCTAGGATCAACGTAGGAACGCTCCACGGCTACCTCTAGTTGTGTCGTTAGTTTAGGAATCTGCAACCCATCAGTTACCAACATCTCAGGTGTTCGGCTGCCCTGCTGTTGTTCCTGTCCTCCTCAGCTACCGAAACATAACAGTATCACCGGCCATAACTGAAAATTATATGGTACTCACAGAAGGGAAAAATAGTGTGGAAAGAAAAAAGTTGTCAGAGTTGTCAGAGATTTTTTTTTTTCTGTCTGTTGCAATTTTTCCCTCTTTTTTCTCTGGGTGCTGAGGAGGATTTTTTTTTTCTCTCAATGGAGTTTGCACAGTTGTCTGGCCATGTGGATCAGCTTGCCACTGAGGTTCGGAGTATTGCTACCTATCTTGCTGGGTTGCCGGTTGTGGAACCTAGGATTCCCATGCCAGATTTGTTTTTGGGGGATCAGGCTAAATTTCTGAATTTCAAAAATAACTGTAAGTTGTTTTTTGCCTTAAAGCCTAAGTCCTCAGGTAACGTAGCACAGCAGGTTCAAATTGTCATCTCTCTCCTGCACGGCGATCCTAAGGATTGGGCTTTTTCCCTGACACCTGGGATCCTGTTTTGAATGATATTGATGCATTTTTTCTGGCTCTGGGGTTATTGTACGATGAACCTAATGTCACTGATCAAGCTGAAAAAACCTTGTTGGCATTAAATCAGGGTCTTGAAGATGCTGAGTTGTACTGTCAGAAATTCCAAAAGTGGGCAGTCCTGACCAAATGGAATGATGATGCTTTGGCTGCCCTCTTTCAGAAGGGGCTGTCAGAGAATGTAAAGGATGTTATGGTGGGATTCCCTGCTCCCTCTGGTCTCAATGATTCTATGTCATTGGCTATTCAAATTGACAGATGTTTGCGTGAGCGCAGAGGTATGCTGAGATAGTGTTTCCTTGTGAGCCAGCTTCTGAGCCCATGCAGTGTGATAGAGTGACTTCTGGTGCTCAGCGTCATGAGTTTCGAAAGCGCAATGGGTTATGTTTCTACTGTTGTGATGTCTCTCATGCTATTTCCATCTGCCCTAAGGGGGGGAATACGTTTTGCACGCTCAGTTGTTTTGGGTAGTGTTCAAACTAAATTCTGTTGACTGTTACCCTGATTTGCTCCCTGTCCACATTTTCTGCTCAGGCTTTTGCTGATTCAGGAGCAGCTATTAAGCTGATGGATTTTGACTTTGCCAAACGTTTTGGGTTTCCCATGATACCCCTGCGGAAGTCTATTTCCCTACTGGGCATTGATTCCACCCCTTTGGCGGAGAATAAACCCAGTTTTCTACTCAGGTGATAATGAGGGTTGAACCAGATCATCAGGAGAGTTGCAAATTTCTGGTGCTGTATAATCTGCATGACATTATTGTACTAGGTTTCCCTTTGTTACAGTCTCATAATCCTGTTTTGGATTGGAAATCTGTGTATGTGACCATTGGGGCTGCCAATGTGTTAATGCCAACACTCCTGTTTTTTCTGCCTCTCCCAAGTCTCAGGATGTTCCTGACTTTCTGACTGATTTTTCGGAAGTATTTAGTGAAAGTAAATCTGCATCTTTGCCCCCTCACAGGAGCTACGATTGCGCTATTGAATTAGTGCCTGGTGGTAAATTTCCTAAAGGTCGCCTTTTTAACTTGTCTGTACCTGAACACGATGCTATGCGATCTTATATCAAGGAGTCATTGGAGAAGGGTCATATCAGACCATCCTCTTCACCCTTGGGTGCCGATTTTTTCTTTGTGGCCAAAAGGATGGTTCATTGAGGCCGTGTATTGATTATCGTCTCTTGAATAAGATCACTGTGAAGTATCAATATCCTTTTACCCTTGATTTCTGACCTGTTTTCCAGGGTGAAAAGTGCGAGTTGGTTTACCAAGCTTGACCTCAGGGGGGCGTATAACCTTATTCGCATTAAGCACGGGGATGAATGGAAGACGGCATTTAATACCCCAGAGGAGCATTTTGAGTACCTAGTGATGCCTTTTGGGCTCACTAATGCTCCTTCCGTCTTCCAATCCTTCATGAATGATATTTCAGGGATTTTGTGGATGAATTTCTGATTGTTTATTTGGATGATATCTTGATTTTTCCAATGACTGGGACTCTCATGTGAAACATGTTTGGACTGTGTTCCAGATTTTGAGAGAGAATGCTCTGTATGTGAAGGGATCAAAGTGTCCTTTTTGGCGTACAGAAGGTCTCATTTCTGAGATTCATTTTGTCTCCGTCTGTTATTGAAATGGACCCGTCAAGGTTCAAGCCATCTGTGATTGGGTCCAACCTACTTCATTAAAGACTCTTCAGAGATTTTTGGGTTTTTGCCAATTTTTATCGTAAATTTATTGGTAATTTCTCCGGTATTGTTAAACCATTAACTGATTTGACCAAAAAGGGTTCTGATGTGGTGAATTGGCCTCCTGAGGCAGTGTCTGCATTTCAGGAACTTAAGCAGAGGTTCACTTCTGCTCCTGTTCTACGGCAGCCTGATATTTCTCTGCCGTTTCAGGTGGAGGTTGATGCCTCTCAGGTGGAGGTTGATGCCTGGGGCAGGTGCCGTTTTGTCCCAAAGAGATCCAGAGACCTCTAAGAGTAACCCCTTTTGCCTTTTTCTCTCGAAAATTTTCTCCAACTGAACGTAATTATGACGTGGGTAATCGAAGTTATTGGCCATGAAGTGGGCCTTTGAAGAGTGGAGACTTTGGCTGGAAGGAGCCAAACACCAGATGGTGGTCCTCACGGACCATAAGGATCTGGTTTATCTCGAATTAGCCAAGCGACTTAATCCTAGACAGGCCAGTGGGCCTTGTTTTTTCACACGTTTTAATTTTGGGTTTCTTTACTTCCTGGCACTAACAATGTTAAGGCTGATGCACTCTCGAGGAGTTTTCTTTGCGGACTCTCCTGAGTTTATCTGATCCTACTGTTATTTTGAAAGAGGGTGTAGTTCTTTCCGCCATCTCGCCCAATTTGAGACTGGCCTTGGAAGGGTGTCAGGAGGATAAACCTGTGCGCTGCCCTATTGGGAAATTGTTTGTCCCAGACCAGTGGAAGAAGAGTGTGATGTCTGAGATTCATTGTTCTGCATTGGCTGGTCATCCCGGGATTTTTGGTACCAGAGACATGGTGAGTCGGTCCTTTTGGTGGCCTACTTTGTCTCATGACGTCAGGGAATTTGTGCAGTCCTGTGGGACTTGCTCTCGCTCCAAGCCTTGCTCTCGCCCTAGTGGTTTGTTAATGCCATTACCTGTGCCAAGAGGCCATGGACCCCTACCTAGGGATTTTTTTTCCCCCTTCCCGTTTTCCAGAGAAGACCGTTATCTGGGTAATCTTGAAGGTTTTCCCCAAGATGTACATTTTGTCCCATTACCTAATTTTTGCCTCCTCCTCCGAATGGTCCCTTTGTTCCTTCACACATGGCTTTCCCGGGAGAAATTGTGTCTACGGGGATCCATTTGTTTCCAATTTTTTAGGACTTTTTTTTCAAAACTTGGGGTTTTTTAATTTATCTTTCTCCCTCTTTTCATCCCAACCAAAGGGAAAACCGAAAAAAAAACCAGCCCCTTGGAGACTTATTTAGATGTTTTGTGTCTGCTGAACAAATACTGGGCCTTTTTGCCTTTGGCTGATTTGCTCTTAATTAGGGCTACTCTGCCACCTTGATGTCTCCATTTTCTGCAATTTTGGGTTTAACCCCCGATTTTCTTTTGGCCAGGCAGGGTCTTCTGTTCGGGTGTTGAATCTGTTTGGAGCAATCGAAATTTGGGGCCAGGTATGGAAGGTTTTCCCCTCAGGAGAAGGCCCAACGGTTTGCCCAAACCCGGGAAGGACTGATGGTCCTCGTTTAAAGTGGGGACTTGGTTTTTGGGTTTTCCCAAGAAAAATCCCTAGAGGATGCATTCCAAAGTAAACCAAAGGGTTATTTGGGCCCGGGGTTTTCAGAAGACTGAACCTTTCACAAGGATGGGAAACTGGGTTCACTGACTGGCGATAAAGGGGGGTTTTTCCCCCCATGATGGGTTTCATGTGACAATTTTTCTTTCTCAAATTTTGATTCCTGGTTCATTTTTGGGAAATTTGCTGGGGTCTTGCCTCTCTCCCTTTCAGATAAGATATTTTTGTTTTTTTTTTGTGCTTGCTTTTTGCATTGTTTTTTACCCACCTTTGTGGAGGTCAGCCAGGGGCCCCTCCCGGGGGCCCGAGCTCCTCACAGTTTTTTCTGCAGCCCTTTTTTGCTCATTTGCTTTTTCCTTTTTTTTTCACGGGTGGGCTTGGTTTTTTTTACACTAGACTGATTTATGGTGGCAGATTGTGTGTCCATATTTTTGTAATCAGAATTGTTGGATTTTTTTAGGTTTTCTGGGTTTCAGAAAGTAATCTCTCCTGTCCTATCCTATTTATCACTTGTGGCCCCAGCGTTTCCCAGTCTATTTCTCCTATTTTTTTATTTTCTCTTGTCTAACCGCCATTTTTGTTTTTTGGGGCTTTTCCCAATTTTCTTTGGGGAATCTTTGGGGG
>JARQOD010002752.1:0-57205 GCA_033576555.1 Oophaga sylvatica | reverse complement strand
TTCGCGATTATGAGATTATTTTCTCGTGACATATTGTACTTCACGTTAGAAGTAAATTTCTTCGATATAACTTGCATTTATTTTTGAAAAAAATGCAAATATGGCGAAAATTTTTAAAATTTTGCAATTTTCAAACTTTGAATTTTTATTCCCTTAAAACAGAGAAATATATCACACAAAATAGTTAAGAAATAACATTTCCCACATGTCTACTTTACATCAGCACAATTTTGGAACCAACATTTTTTTTTATTAGGAAGTTATAAGGGTTAAAAGTTGACCAGCGATTTCTCATTTTTACAACAAAATTTACAAAGCCATTTTTTTTAGGGACCACCTCTCATTTGAAGTCACTTTGAGGGGTCTATATGGCAGAAAATACCCAAAAGTGACACCATTCTAAAAACTGCACCCCTCAAGGTACTCAAAACTACATTCAAGAAGATTATTAACCCTTCAGGTGCTTCACAGGAACTAAAGCAACGTGGAAGGAAAAAATGAATATTTAACTTTTTAGTCACAAAAATTATCTTTTACAAACTTTTTCTTTATTTTCACAAGGGTAAAAGGAGAAAATGGACAGATAAGGTTGTTATGCAATTTCTCCTGAGTACGCCAATACCCAATATGTGGGGGAAAACCACTGTTTGGGCACACGGCAGAGCTCGTAAGGGAAGGAGCGCCGTTTGACTTTTTCAAACTAAAATTGGTTGGAATTGAGATTGGACGCCATGTCGTGTTTGGAGAGCCCCTGATGCGCCTAAACAGTGGAAACCCCCACAAGTGACACCATTTTGGAAACTAGACCCCCTAAGGTACTTATATAGATCTGTTGTGAGCACTTTGAACCCCAAGTGTTTCACAAAAGCTTATAATGCCTGGGTGTGAAAAAAAAAAAAAAAACATTTTCCACAAAAATGATTTTTTAGTCCCAAATTTTTGAATTTTCCCAAGGAAATTGGACCCCCAAAGTTGTTGTCCAATTTGTACTGAGTACGCTGATACCCCATATGTGTGTGGGGGAAACTGTTTGGGTGCACGGCAGGGCTTGGAAAGGAAGTAGTAACGTTTTGGAATGCAGACGTTGATGGGGGTCATGTTCCGTTTGCAGTGCCCCAGATGAGTCTAAAAAGTAGAAACCCCCACAAGTAACCCCATTTTGGAAACTAGACCCCCTAAGGAACTTATCTAGATCTTTGGTGAGCACTTTGAACCCCAAGTGCTTCACACAAGTTTATAATGCCCGGGCATGAAAATAAAAAATCCTATAAATTTTTTTTCCCACAAAAATTATCTTTTAGTCACTAATTTTTTATTTTCCCAAGGGTAACAGGAGAAATTGGACCACATAAGTTGTTGTCCAATTTGTCCTGAGTACGCTGATACCCCATATGTGGGGGGGAACCACTGTTTGGGCGCACGGCAGAGCTCGGAATGGAAGGAGCACCATTTGACTTTTTCCAACCAAAATTGGCTGGAATTGAGTTTGGATGCCATGTTGCATTTGGAGAGCCCCTGATGTGCCTAAACAGTGGAAACCCCACAAATGACCCATTTGGGAAACTAGACCCCCTAAGGAACTTTTCTAGATCTTTGGTGAGCAATTTGAACCCCCAAGTGCTTCACACAAGTTTATAACGTAGAGCCGTAAAATTTAAACATCATATTTTTTCCACAAAAATGATCTTTTCACCCCAATTTTTATTTTTCCAAGGGTAACAAGACTCCAAAAGTTATTGTGCAACTTGTCCTGAGTGCGCTGATACCCCATATGTGGGGGTAAACCACTGTTTGGGTGCATGGCAGAGTTTGGAAGGGAAGGAGCGCCGTCTGACTTTTTCAACGCAGAATTGGCTGGACGCCATGTCATGTTTGGAGAGCTCCTGATCTGCCTAAACAGTGGAAACCCCCATAAATGACACCATTTTGGAAACTAGACCCCTCAAGGAACTTATCTAGATGTGTGGTGAGAACTTTTAACCCCCAGGTGTTTCACTAAAGTTTATAACGTACAGCCGTAAAATAAAAAAATCTTTTTTTTTTTTTACAAAAATGATTTTTTCTACCCCAATATTTTATTTTCACAAGGGTAACAGAAGAAATTGGAACCCAAAAGTTGTTGTCCAATTTGTCCTGAGTACACTGATACCCAATATGTGGGAGAAAACTACTGTATGGGCGCACGTCAGGGCTCGGAAGGGAAGTAGTGACGTTTTGGATTGCAGACTTTGATGGAATGGTCTGGGGGCGTCATGTCACATTTGGAGAGCCCTGATGCACCTATACAGTGGAAACCCCCCACAAGTGACCCCATTTTGGCAAATAGACCCCACAAGGAACTTATCTAGATGTGTGGTGAGCACTTTGAACCCCGAAGTGCTTCACAGAAGTTTATAACGTACAGCCGTAAAAAATAAAAAATCTTTTTTTTTTACAAAAATGATTTTTTCGCCCCCAATATTTTATTTTCACAAGGGTAACAGGAAAAATTGGACCCCAAAAGTTGTTGTCCAATTTGTCCTGAGTACGCTGATACCCAATATGTGGGAGAAAACTACTGTATGGGCACACGTCGGGGCTCGGAAGGGAAGTAGTGACGTTTTGGATTGCAGACTTTGATGGAATGGTCTGGGGGCGTCATGTCGCATTTGGAGAGCCCCTGATGCGCCTAAACAGTGGAAACCCCCCACAAGTGACCCCATTTTGGAAAATAGACCCCACAAGGGACTTGTCTAGATGTGTGGTGAGCACTTTGAACCCCGAAGTGCTTCACAGAAGTTTATAACGCACAGCCGTAAAAATAAAAAATCTCTTTTTTTTTTGTAAAAATGATTTTTTTGCCCCAATATTTTATTTTTACAAGGGTAACAGGAGAAATTGGACCCCAAAAGTTGTTGTCCAATTTGTCCTGAGTACGCTGATATCCAATATGTGGGAGAAAACTACTGTATGGGTACACGTTGGGGCTCGGAAGGGAAGTAGTGACGTTTTGGATTGCAGACTTTGATGGAATGGTCTGGGGGCGTCATGTCGCATTTGGAGAGCCCTTGATGCGCCTAAACAGTGGAAATCCCCAACAAGTGACCCCATTTTGGAAAATAGACCCCACAAGGAACTTATCTAGATGTGTGGTGAGCGCTATGAAGCCCCAAGTGCTTCACAGAAGTTTATAATGTACAGCCATAAAAACAAAAAAATAATTTTTTTTGTACAAAAATGATATTTTCGCCCCCAGTTTTTTATTTTCCCAAGGGTAACAGAAGAAATAGGACAAATTGCACAATGATTCTTGGGGTCCAGAGTACGCTGATACCCCATATGTGGGGATAAACTACTGTTTGGACGCATGGCAGAGCTGAGAAGTGAAGGAGCACCGTTTGACTTTTTCAACGCAGAATTGGCTGGAATTGAGATCAGACGCCATGTCACATTTGGAGAGCCCCTGATGTGCCTAAACAGCGGAAACCCCCCAATTCTAACTCCAACCCTAACCCCAACACACCCCTAACCCTAGTCCCAACCCTAACCACAAACCTAACCCTAACACACCCCTAATCCCAACCCTAACCCTAATCCTAACTTTAGCGCCAACCCTAACCCTAACTTTAGCGGCAACCCTAACCCTAACCCTAATGGTAAAATGGAAATAAATACTTTTTTTTAATTTTATTATTTTTCCCTTACTAAGGGGATGATAAAGGGGGGTTTGATTAACTATTTATAGCGGGGTTTTACGATTGGCAGCTGTCACGCTAAAAGACGCTTTTTATTGCAAAAATAGTTTTTGCATCATCACATTTTGAGAGCTATAATTTTTGCATATTTTGGCCCACAGAGTCATGTGAGGTCTTATTTTTTGCGGGACGAGTTGACGTTTTTATTGGTACCATTTTTGAGCACGTGACTTTTTTTATCGCTTTTTATTTCGATTTTTGGGAGGTTAGAATGAACAAAAATCAGCAATTCATGAATTTCTTTTGGGGGAGGCGTTTATACGTTCCGCGTGTGGTAAAATTGATAAAGCAGTTTTATTCTTCGGGTCAGTACGACTATGGCGATACCTCATTTATATAATTTTTTCATGTTTTGGCGCTTTTATAGAAAAAAAACAATTTTATAAAAAATAATTATTTTTGCATCGCTTTATTCTGCGAGCTATAACTTTTTCATTTTTTCGCTGATGATGCTGTATGATGGCTCGTTTTTTGCGGGACAAGAAGACGTTTTCAGCAGTACCATGTTTTTTTATATCGGTCTTTTTGATCGCGTGTTATTCCACTATTTGTTCGGCGGTTATGATGATAAAGCATTGATTTTTTGCTTCTTTTTTTTTTTAAGGGGTTCACTAAAGGGGTTAACTAGTGGGACAATTTTATAGGGGGGGTCGTTACGGATGCGGCGATACCAAATATGTGTACTTTTATTGCTTTGTTTTTTTTATTTACAGGAAGAAGTGAATTTATTGGGGAATATATATATATTTTTTTTATTTATTTTGGATTTTTTTTTAAAACATGTTTATTTTTATTTTTTTAACTTTTTTACTTTGTCCCAGGGTGGAACATCACTGTATTTTATCAGATCGCTGGTGTGACAGTGTGCACAGCACTCTGTCACACCAGCGATCGCTCAGGCAGTGCAGCAGGCTTCTCAGTGCCTGCTCTCGGCAGGCACTGAGGTAGCCGCCTCCCTCCAGGACCCCGGCGCCATCTTGGATCCGGGTCCTGGGAGGGAGGAAGCCCTCAGAACAGCGCGATCACATCGCGCTGCTCTGAGGGTCTCAGGGGGGCGCGCAGGGAGCCCCCACCCTGCGCGATCCTCCCCTGTGCCCCCAGTACACCGCGATCATGTTTGATCGCGGTGTGCAAGGGGTTAATGTGCCGGGAGCGGTCTGTGACCGCTCCTGACACACAGTCATGGGTGTCAGCTGTGATAATCAGCTGACACCCGGCCGCGATCAGCTGCGCTCCCCCCGGGAGAGCGTCCGATCGCACGAGACGTACTATCCCGTCCATGGTCATACGGGCCCAGGTACCATGGACGGGATAGTACGTCCGATGGCAGTAAGGGGTTAACAGACGGGTCCTTCTTTCTGTTAGGATTGATCCAGCATCACTGAAGACTCATTCTGATAGCACACTACCATCAGGGCAGCAAGCTCCTGTAAAGCATATTATGCCAATTCAGGCCAGGTGTCCAGTTTACAGGCCCAGCAGTCAAAGGGGAATGACCGGTGAGGGAGAACATCGATAGGGGAGGAGAAGTAATTTGTAAAAATAGTTGACAACTGCAGTCTCCTGTCTGTTGCTATAGATGCCTGATTACCTTGCATGTGAGCTGTCCGGGAGAAATCAGTCCACAACATGGTCATGAAACCCCTGTCTCCAATGCCACTTCGGCTATGTGCACCACGAACAACTCTTCCTTTTGGCCCAGGACGGCTAGTGTTAGAACCTGCTCCGCTGCTGTTTGCTGGGAATGCCTCTAACAAACGGTTTACCAGAGTTACTTGTTTGTTGGCCAATATTAGCTCAAGATTCTACTGTGGCATGATGTTCTGTAATTTGTCTCTATAGCGTGGGTCGAGGATGGTGGCCAACCAGTAGTAGTTATCCTTCATAATTTTGGCAATGCGGGGATCCCTTTTTAGGATCCGCAAGGCATAATCACACATGTGGGCCAATGTTCCAGGTGGCAGTGATGCACTGCCAGCGGTGGGTGGAGAAGCACTTTCTGCCAAATCCACATCCCTCCAGTCATGCACAAACCCTGGACCTGAACTTGTCAAGCCAACATTTACTCTTGCCCCTAAGAAGCATCCTCCTCCCCAAAATAATCATCCCCCCTCCTCCTCCTCCTCTTACTCTTCTTCCTCCACCTCGTCCAGGACAGTTCACTGAGCAGTCAATGGCTGAATGTCATCAAGGCTTCACTCTTCCTCCTCTGCCTCCTCCGCTGCAGACGCCTGATCCTTAATGTGCGTCAAAGTTTGCATGAGCAGACACATAAGTGGGATGCTCATGCTTATGATGGCGTCGTCTGCGCTTACCAGCCGTGTGCATTCCTCAAAACACTGAAGGACGTTACAGAGGTCTTTAAGCTTTGACCAATGCACACCCGACAACTCCATATCTGCCCTCAAACTACCTGCCTGTGTATCCTCCCATAAATGCATTACAGCCTGCCTCTGTTCGCACAGCCTTTCAACCATGTGCATGGTGGAGTTCCACCTTGTTGCAACGTCTATGATTAATCGGTGCTTGGGGAGGTTGAGCGATCGCTGCAGCTTCTGCATGCGACTGGAGTCTACGGGCGAGCGACGGATGTGCGAGCACAGTCTTCGCACTTTATGGAGCAGGGCTATTAATTCAGGATAATTACTTAAGAAGCACTGCACCACCAGGTTCAAGGTGTGAGCCAGGCATGGTATGTGTCTGAGTTTTGCCAGAGCTATGGCCGCCACAAAATTATGGCCATTATCACTGACTACCTTGCCTGGCTCAAGATGTATACTGCCCAGCCATGTCTCAGTTTCTCGCTGCAAGTATTGGGCCAGTACCTACGCAGTGTGTCTGTTGTCGCCCAAACACATCATTTGTAAAACAGCCTGCTGACGCTTACCACTAGCTGTTCGATAGTGGGACACCTCATGTGCAACACTGGCAGTTGCGGATGGAGTGCTCATGCGACTGTGCTCTGTTGATGACCTTTTGCTTCTGGAGGAGGAGGAGGAGGGTCGCATGCCTACAGCCAACTGTTGCCTATACCGTGGGCTAGGCAGCACTGTCCCACTGCCGCTGTTCCCTGTGGAGCCTGCATACACCACATTAACCCAGTGCGCAGTGATGGACACGTAACGGTCCTGACCATGCCTACTGGCCCATGCATCTGTTGTGAGGTGCACCTTTCCACTCACTGATTGTTTGAGTGCATGGACAATGCGGTCTTTCACATGCAGCTGGAGGGCAGGGATGGCTTTTCTAGAAAAGTAGTGGCGACTGGCTAGGTCATAGCGTGGGACAGCGTAGGCCATGAGCTCTTGGAACACTGCGCTTTCAACCAAACGGAAGGGCATCATCTTTAATGAGATCAGTTTGGCATTGCAGGCGTTCAAAACCAGTGTACTCGGATGAGAGGCTGAGTACTTTCTTTTCCTACTCAGAGTGTCTGGTAGGGTGAGTTGGACTTGAGAGCTGCATATGGTGGAACTATTGATGACTGACTGAGAGGGGGCTGGTGATGGTGATGATGGTGGTGGTGGTGATGGCATAGATGCAGTCTTTTGTTGCAAAAACATTGTGATTCCCTGACTGCTTTGGCCTTGCGACGACACCTCAACATTTCTTGTTGGTGGTGTGCCAACTGGTGGGCTTACAGTGGGGGAAGCGATGGAGAGTTGCTGGCTAACTTCAGTGGGAGCCTGTGCACATGTGCTACCTGAGTTTTTGTAGTCCGTCCACGCTTGCATGTGCAAGTTCAGTAAATGTCTAAGCATGCAACTGGTTTTTAAATTTTTTAGTTTTTTCCCTCGGCTAAAGGTTCTTAGGCACATTTTACAGATAATCTTTGCATCATCACTAGGATTTTGTTCAAAAAAGTGCCACACTGGACTCTTCCTACTATGGTATAAATTTTCAGGCCTTGCATGCTGTGATAATTTGACCGTCTGACCATGCTGTCCTGCAACTCGTTTTTTTTAACACCTTTTTGGCGTGGTATGGGCCTGCCAGATAACCCCAGCTGCGATGTCGATACCTGCCGCAGATCCTTCTACTCTTCTGAGCTAGTGCCAGTGGCACCCTCTTCCACCACTAGATGCCAATCCGGGTCAAAAAACTGGGTCATCCATCACCTCCTCTTCAATTTCATCTGCACCTTCCTCTGTGTCACTGTGTAAGGTGGTAGAGTATGCGGGAAGGGGCATCTGAGTTTCATCAAGGTCACATTCTGTCTCAGTAGACTGCGAGGGCAATGTAGTGCTGTGGTTGAATGTGCCAGCACAATCATCTAGCAGTGGCTGTGCATCAGTGCACTCCATGTCAGATTCATCTTGGACTGGGGAATTCAGGATTTTACTTAAAAACCCAGGCATGGTATGTGAAAAGAGCTCCATGGAGTAATCTTAAGTGTGGGCTGCTGCATCTTTCACTTTTGGTGGAGGTGAAGGACACAAGGAAAGGGGTTGATTCTGACCAGAAGCCTGCACTGACGACTCAGTGCTTGCAGGTTTTGAAACTTCAGAAGAGGAGGAGATAGAACTGGAGGCTCTTTAGGCAATGTAAGACAAAACCTGTTCCTGATGCTCCCGCTTTAAAAGCTGTTTACCTGCTCCAAGAAAAGGAAGCCTTCCAGGCCTTCTGGAGCCAGACGATGAGGCAGGCTCAACACCTCCTGCCGTAGGTGCTATTGTGCTTTTGGCACTACCAGCAGATGCACCACCACCACCATCATCAGTAGCAGGTGGACCCCCAAGACCACGTCCACGATCTCTACCACCATACCTCCTCATGTTTGTGTAAATGTACCCAAAATAACAGCAGACATATGGTACAGTATCAGAAGCGTACAGCTGGATAAAGTGAAGGTGAAAAATTTTAATCTCCGGATATATTTGCAGAGTAACAGACACAGACTCTCACAGGATTAATATGGATTACTGTTGTGAATAATCTGGAGGTGACTTCTGAGCTGGGGCTCCCTCCGGTGGCTGCTGAGGGTAATTAACTAATTGCTGAATGGCCTTCAGCTGGCTCTGAATGGTCTGATATAAGTGACTTGAGTTCCCATCAGCCTTGCCGGTAATCAATTGTTCTTCCTGGTCTTGCTTGGAGCTCAGCTTGCATTCCTGCTCTCATTCAGATAAGTGATTTGCTGCTTTTTTCCTCTGGTTGGATTTTCCTTGCAGGTTTGCTGCTTGCAGTAGACTTCAGCTGGTCCCATTTTGGGGCCTGGCGCTGCAATTGTGCTCATTTTGTTTTTGCACTTTTGCTCTTTTCCTTTGTCACTTTTCATCTGTTGAATTGCTGTGTGTTACACCAGAGATCTCATTTAGGTGGTAGAGATCGTGTGATCTCTGGTTTTTTGTTAATCAGAAGTGTTGGTATTTTTGTCAGGGTTTTTTTGGGTTGCAGTCAGAATTCTTTCCTATGCTTTCCTATCTAGACAGATTGGGCACCAGCGTTTGCTCATTCTATTTTCTATCTGTGTCCGTTTTTTCTTTTTGTCTAACCGCCATTGCATATTTGGGGGATTCCTATTTCTTTGGGGGTTCTGCTACGGGGCAGATAGCTTTCATCTTTCTGCCTTTAGGTGTAGCTATCTCTCCAGCTGTGACGAGGCGTCTAGGAATCACCGTAGGTCCGCTCCACCGCTACTTCTAGTGTTGCGGTTAGTTCAGGGTCCTGCAATCCAATAGGTTACAGCCTCTCTGGTGTATTGCTACTTTGCTATTTCCCCTCAGCTACCTTAACATAACAGATTACACTAGAATATAAAAACCAAAAAAGTGTACTGTCTCAGTAGCATACAGCTGTATACAAGGTTGGGTGAATTTTAAATCTCGGTATATATTTCAGCAATAAGACACACGGTCACATGTTATGATTTGGTAGCTGAGGAGGACTGGAGCAAAAACAGCCAAGGCAGCCGAACACCAGAGAGGTTGGGAACTAAAAGGTTGCAGACCCCTAAACTAACCGCACAACTAGAAGCAGCCGTGGGACATACCTACGGTGACCTAGACGCCTCGACACAGCCGGAGAGATTAGCTACACCTGAAGATAGAAAGAGGAAAGCTAACTGCCCCGGAGTAGAGCCGCAAAGGAATAGGCAGCCCCCACACATATAATGGCGGTTAGACAAGATGAAGTTACAAACGCAGGTTGAAAACAGAGTAAGCAAACGCTGGGGCCAAAAGCTATCTAGACAGGACCAGATAGGAAAGAATACTGCCTGCAACCCAGCAAAACCCTAGGAAAAATTCCAACGCTTCTGATTCCAAAAATGCTGAGACCACACGATCTCGCCCCACTTAATCAGATCTCTGGTGTGAACGCGGCGCTACCCAGCAGCACTGAAACAACAGGAACAGAGCAAATGAACAGTACCAAATGAGAACCAGAGACCAGCACAGGCCCTTGTAGGGGACCCGGCTGACCTCACCAAGTAGGGCAGCAAAAAGCCTTGTCATTCAATATAGCTTCAATGCCATCAGCAACCACCAGAGGGAGCCTCTGCTCAGAAGTCATTTCCAACTTGTTCACAACAGTACCCCCCCTTGAGGAGGGGTCACCGAACCCTGACCGGCGCCACCAGGCCGATCAGGGTGAGCCCGGTGAAAGGCACGAACCAATTTCTCCGCATGGATGTCAGAAGCAAACACCCAAGAAATTTCCTCCTGACCATAACCTTTCCACTTAACCAAGTACTGGAGTCTCCGTCTAGCCAGACGAGAATCCAATATCTTCTCCAGTTCGTACTCCAGATTGCCCTCAACCAAAACAGGCTCATGGGGCGCAGCCATAGGATCCACTGGCTCAACAAACCTTTTCAATAAAAATTTGTGGAAGACGTGAATCTTAAATGTCCCTGGAAGAGCCAAACGGAAGGAAACAGTATTAAGAATATCCAAGATCTTATAAGGTCCAATGAACCTTGGCTTAAATTTTGGAGACGCAACCTTCATAGGGATATTTCTTGAGGACATCCAAACCAAGTCACCCACTTTAAACCGGGGAACATCAGTCCTCTTCCGGTTAGCAAGTCGCTGGGCCCTCTCCTGAGAGAGAGACAACTTATCCACTACTTGATCCCAAATCTGCTGCATTCTCTACCATAGAATCAACACCCGGACAGACAGAAGCCCCCACCTGTCCCGAAGAAAACAGAGGATGAAACCCGAAATTGCAGAAAAAAGAGGACATCAAAGTGGCAGAACTGGCCCTATTATTTAGAGCGAATTCAGCCATGGGCAAAAAAAGAGACCCAGTCATCCTGATCAGTAGACACAAAACATCTCAAATAAGTCCCCAAGGTCTGGTTTGTTCTCTCAGTCTGCCCATTGCTCTAAGGATGAAACGCAGAGGAGAAAGACAGCTGAACTCCCAGTTTAGAACAAAATGTCCTCCAAAACCTGGAAACAAATTGGACTCCCCTTACAGACACAATGTTCTCCGGAATGCCGTGCAAATGAACCACCTGCTGAAAACACAAGGGTACCAACTCGGAAGAGGATGGTAACTTCGGCAGTGGCACAAGATGGATCATCTTGGAGAATCTATCACAGATCACCCAAATAACTGTCATTCTCTGAGAGGCAGGGAGGTCGGAGATAAAATCCATAGAGATATGGGTCCATGGCCTCCTGGGCACCAGCAGTGGCATTAACAATGCAATAGAGCGAGAACAGGGTTTGGAACGAGAACAAGTCCCACAGGACTGCACAAAATTCCTGACATCACGAGATAAAGTGGGCCACCAAAAGGACCGACTCACTAAATCTCTGGTACCAAAAATACCAGGATGACCAGCCAACGTGGAGCAATGAATCTCAGACATCACATTCTTCCTCAACTGGTCTGGGACAAATAATTTCCCAACAGAGCAGCGTTCAAGTTTATCCTCCTGAAATTCCTCCAGACCCAATCTCAAATCGGGTGAGATAGCGGAAATAACCACACCCTCCTTCAGAATAACAGCAGGCTCAGTCACATCAGGAGAATCCGCCAAAAAACTCCTAGAGAGGGCATCCACCTTAACATTCTTAGTGCCCGGGAGAAAGGAGACGACAAAATTAAAACGCGTGAAAATCAAGGCCCACCTGGCCGGTCTAGGATTAAGTCGCTTGGTTGATTCGAGATAGATCAGGTTCTTATGGTCCGTGAGTATCACCATCTGATGTTTGGCTCCTTCCAGCCAATGTTTCCACTCTTCAAAAGCCCACTTCATAACCAATAACTCCCGATTTCCCACATCATAATTACGTTCAGCTGGGGAAAATTTTCGAGAGAAAAAGGCACAAGGGTTACTGTTAGAGGTCTCCGGATCCCTTTGGGACAAAATGGCTCCCGCATCATCCTCAGAAGCATCTATCTCCACCTGAAATGGTAGAGAAACATCAGGTTGCCGTAGAACAGGAGCAGAAGTAAATCTCCGCTTAAGCTCCTGAAACGCAGAAACTGCCTCAGGAGACCAATTCACTACATCAGAACCCTTTTTGGACAAATCAGTCAGTGGTTTCACAATACCAGAGAATTTACCTATAAATTTATGCTAAAAATTAGCAAAACCCAAAAATCTCTGAATTGCCTTCAATGTAGTGGGTTGAACCCAATCACAAATGGCCTGAACTTTGACCTGGTCCATTTCAATAGCAGACAGAGACAAAATGAATTCCAAAAATGAAACCTTCTGTACGCCAAAGAGACATTTTGATCCCTTAACATACAAGGCATTTTCTCTCAAAATCTAGAATACCATCAGAACATGTTCCACATCCGAGTTATTGGAAAATATCAAGATATTGTCTAAATAAACGATCAGAAATTTATCCCCAAAATCCGGAAAATATAATTCATGAAAGATTGGAAGACGGAAGGGGCATTAGTGAGCCCAAAAGGCATCACTAGGTTCTCAAAATGCCCCTCAGGGGTATTAAAGGCCATCTTCCATTCATCACCGTGCTTGATGCAAATAAGATTTAACGCCCCCTGATGTCAAGCTTGGTAAAACAACTAGCACCTTTCACTCTGGAAAATAAGTCAGAAATCAGTGGTAACGGATATTGATACTTAACAGTGATCTTATTAAGGAGACGATAGTCAATACATGGCCTCAATGAACCATCCTTTTTGGCCACAAAGAAAAAGCCGGCGCCCAAGGGTGAAGAGGATGGTCTGATATGACCCTTCTCCAAAGACTCTTTGATGTAAGATCGCATAGCATCATGCTCGGGTACCGATATTGAAGAGCCGACTCATGCTCGGGTGCCGATATTGAAGAGCCGACCTTGGGAAATTTACAACCGGGTACTAACTCAATCGCGCAATCATAACTACTATGAGGAGGTAAGGTTTATTAAGGTAAGGTAAGATTTATTCTCACTAAACACATCAGAAAAATCATCCAAATAGTCAGGGACATCCTGAGACTGGGGAAAGGTAGAAAAACAGGAGTGTCACTACGAACACATTAACAACCCCTACTGACCACAGACACAGACTTCCAATCCAAGGCAGGATTATGGGTCTGCAACCAAGGAAAACCCAGTACAATAATGTCATGTAAATTATGTAACACCAAAAATTTACAATTCTCTTGGTGGTCCGGGGCGACCCGCGTTATCACCTGGGTCGAAAACTGGGGTTTATTTTCCACCAAAGGGGTAGAATCAATACCGAGCAAAGGAATAGACCTCCGCAGGGGCACCATGGGAAAACCACAACGTTTGGCAAAATCAAAATCCATCAGGTTTAGAGCTGCTCCTGAATCCACAAAAGTCTGAGCAGAAAATGTGGACATGGAGCAAATCAAGGTAACAGTCAAAAACAATTTAGTCTGAACATTACCCAAAACAAATGAGCGCGCAAAATGTCTTCCCCACTTAGGGCAGACGGAAATAGTATGAGAAGTGTCTCCACAATAGAAGCACAACTTGTTACGCTTTCAAAACTCTCGACACTGAGCCCCAGAAACCACTCCATCACACTGAATGGGCTCAGAGGTTTGCTCACAAGGCATCACCAACTCTCGCATATTTTTACGCTCACGTAAACATCTATCAATTTGAATAGCTAATGACATAGAGTCATTGAGACCAGACGGAATAGGAAAATCCACCAAAACATCATTTACTGTTTCTGCCAGACCCTTCCGAAAAAGAGCTGCCAGGGCATCATCATTCCATTTAGTAAGGACTGCCCACTTTCGGAATTTCTGACAATATAGCTCAGCGGCTTCCTGACCCTGATTCAATGCCAACAAGGTTTTCTCAGCTTGATCAGCAACATTAGGTTCATCGTACAACAAACCCCAGAGGCTGAAAAAACAAACCAACATCAGTCAAAGCAGGATCCCCAGGTGTCAGGGAAAAGGCCCAATCCTGAGGGTCGCCGCGCAACAGGGAGATGACAATTTGAACCTGCTGTGCTGTGTTCCCCGAGGACAGGTATCTGGGCAAAAAACAACTTACAGTTATTTTTAAAATTCAAAAATTTAGACCGATCCCCAAAAAATAAATCCGGAATAGGGATCTTAGGTTTTACAGCAGGAAACCGAGTGAGATAGCTAGCAATACTCCGAACTTCAGCAGCAAGCTGCTCCACACGATCGGACAAATGCTTGATTTCCATTACAGAAAAACTCCTCCTACTGCCCCCTGAGATAAAGAGGAAAAAATACACACACAAAAAAAAAAATTCTGACTACGTTTTTTTTACTATTTTTTCCTTCTTTTCAGTACCATAGAATTTACAGTCTGGCTGGTGATTCTGTTAAGATTTGGTACCTGAGGAGGACAGGAGCAAAAACAGCCAATGCAGCCGAACACCAGAGAGGTTGGGAACTAAAAGGTTGCAGACGCCTAAACTAACCGCACAACTGGAAGCAGCCGTGGGATGTACTTACGGTGACCTAGTCGCCTCGGCACAGCCGGAGAAATTAGCTACATCTGAAGATAGAAAGAGGAAAGCTAACTGCCCCGAAATAGAGCCCCAAAGGAATAGGCAGCCATCACACATATAATGGCGGTTAGCCAAGATGAAATTACAAACGCAGGTAGAAAACAGAGTAAGCAAAAGCTGAGGCCAAAAGCTTTCTAGACAGGACCGGATAGGGAAGAATACTGTCTGCAACCCAGCAAAACCCTAGGAAAAATTCCAACACTTCTAATTCCAAACATACTGAGACCACACGATCTCGCCCCCACTTAATCAGATCTCTGGTGTGAACACGCCGCTACCTAGCAGCACTAAAACAACAGAAACAGAGCAAATGAACAGAAACAAAAGAGAACCAGAGACCAGCACAGGCCCCTGCAGGGGACCCGGCTGACCTCACCAAGCAGGGCAGCAAAAACAAAGAAAATCTAAACACAGAAAAAAGCAGAAAGTAACTTATCTGAATGTTTGCAGGAGACAGCAGAAAACCAGCTGACTTCCAAACTAGACCAGGAAGAGGAAACTAATCACCGGCGAGGATCATGGGAGGGCAGCTAACTTATATCAGCCCAGCCCATCTCCCCTGATTGCCAATCCTCGCTTCCAGGTGATAAAGCTTTGTCATTCAATACAGCTTCAATACCATCAGCAAACACCAGAGGGAGCCTCCGCTCAGAAGTCATTTCCAACATGTTCACAACAGTCACAGGCCCAATCTGGCTAACACCAGAATATCAAAATCAGGAAACGTTTACTGTATTAGTAGCTGTATACAGTGTTGGGGGAATTTTAAATCTCCGTATATATTTCAGCAGTAAGACACACGGTCACAGGCCCAGTCTGGCTAACACCAGAATATCAAAAGCAGGAAAAGTGTACTGTCTCAGTAGCGTACAGCTGTATAGAGTGTTGGGGAAATTGTAAATCTACGTATATATTTCAGCAGTAAGACACACGGTCACAGGCCCAGTCTGGCTAACACCAGAATATCAAAATCAGGAAAAGTGTACTGTCTCAGTAGCGTACAGCTGTATACAGTGTTGGGGGAATTGTAAATCTCCGTATGTATTTCAGGAGTCAAAGACACGGCCACAGGCCTAGTTTGGATAAGAGCAGAATATGAAAGGCAGAAAAAGTGTACTCTATCTGTAGCGTACAGCTGTATACAGTGTTGGGGGAATTGTAAATCTCCGTATATATTTCAGCAGTCACAGACACGGCCACAGGCCGAATTTGGATAACACCAGAATATCAAAATCAGGAAAAGTGTACTGTCTCAGTAGCGTACAGCTGTATACTGTACAGTGTTGGAGGAATTGTAAATCTCCGTATATATTTCAGCAGTAAGACACACAGTCACAGGCCCAGTCTGGCTAACACCAGAATATCAAAATCAGGAAAAGTGTAAGGTATCAGTGGCGTACAGCTGTATACAGTGTTGGGGGAATTGTAAATCTACGTATATATTTCAGCAATAAGACACACGGTCAGAGGCCCAGTCTGGCTAACACCAGAATATCAAAATCAGCAAAAGTTTACTGTATCAGTAGTGTACAGCTGTATACAGTGTTGGGGAATTGTAAATCTCCGTATATATTTCAGCAATAAGACACACGGTCAGAGGCATAGTCTGGCTAACACCAAAATATCAAAATCAGGAAAAGTGTACTGTCTCAGTAGCATACAGCTGTATACAGTGTTGGGGGAATTTTAAATCTCCGTATATATTTCAGCAGTAAGACACACGGTCACAGGCCCAGTCTGGCTAACACCAGAATATCAAAATCAGGAAAAGAGTACTGTCTCAGTAGCGTACAGCTATATGCAGTGTTGGGGGAATTGTAAATCTCCGTATGTATTTCAGGACTCACAGACACGGCCACAGGCCTAGTTTGGATAACAGGAGAATATGAAAGGCAGAAAAAGTGTACTCTATCTATAGCGTACAGCTGTATACAGTGTTGGGGGAATTGTAAATCTCCGTATATATTTCAGGAGTCACAGACACGGCCACAGGCCCAGTTTGGATAACAGCAGAATATGAAAGGCAGAAAAAGTGTACTCTATCTGTAGCGTACAGCTGTATACAGTGTTGGGGGAATTGTAAATCTGCATATATATTTCATGAGTCACAGACACGGCCACAGGCCCAGTTTGGATAACAGCATAATATGAAAGTCAGAAAAAGTGTACTCTATCTGTAGCATACAGCTGTATACAGTGTTGGTGGAACTTTAAATCTCTGTATATATTTCAGCAGTAACACACACGGTGTTAGGGTCTGCGGAACGCACCAAATATAAGATGTAGAGAGGTGCGTTCGCAGCCCGGGGTCCACCGTGCAGGCGGAGCCTGCTGCTAGTAAGATGTCGCAAGAAGCAAACTCTGTTATCCCGCAGAGTTGCCAAAATAAACGCTGTAACGCGCTGTGGTAATATGTGCGAACTCTGTTATTCCACAGAGCTGCTAGAAGGAGTGCCGCAGCGCTATATGGGGATGTGTGCGAACTCAGCTAACACCACTGAGTCGCAAAGTAAACACGCTAGGGCGCTGTCTAGCTTTGAAAGCGAACCCTGTTGTGTCACAGAGCCGCTGAGACAAACTGTCCTAGCGAGAGTCACACGCAATCTATGGCGTCTGAACGCCAGGCTCTGAATACGGCAATCAAACTCCTCACCGGTTATGACTGTAATCTAAGGCATCTAAGACACTGACCCTGACCAGCTAGCATACCAAGCTCCTCACCGATTAGGTCAGTATTGTAATGGCGTATTTCAGCCACCCTAAGCACACACACGCATGACCATACTGGCGCAAACATATAACGGTTGATACTAGCGCACGGCCGTGCGGTAAGGACAGCCTTTTATAGCAGCCACGAGAAAAAGACCTTCCAGGAAGGACCAATGGGAAGCTGCTTCAGAACATCAACAGCCACAGGACCTTCCTGAAGGACCAATAGGAGTGGCAGCTGTATCTGAGCATGTGACCCCTGATCTCCAATGGGAGATCTTGCCCTGGGCATGCTCAGATGAAGCAACAAAGGACTTGGTCCTAAAGACGTTTGCTCGCCGCTGACCAGTACTGGCTACAATAGCAGAACCTGGAGAGGCAGCAGCAAGTCTCTGCACAGTATAAGCCCGGGCGAGATGCTGGGACCGACGTCTTTGCTGAGCAGGCTCCACTGGGGCTGGAGATGGATGGGGGACCGCAGCAGGACTGGTTTGAGACTCGCCTTGTGCAGCAGCGGGAACTCGAACCCTAACACACGGTCACTGGCCCAGTCTGGCTAACACCAGAATATCAAAATCAGGAAAAGTGTACTGTCTCAGTAGCGTACAGCTGTATACAGTGTTGGGGGGAATTGTAAATCTCCGTATATATTTCCGGAGTCACACACAGATAGTCATCATGTGTTTGTCCGTGATACCAGCTGGTATACGGTATTGTGAGGAGCGTACAACTCTATGCGGTGTGGGAAAAAATAAACACTCGTTAACTGAAAGAAATTTCCCCTTATCACTGGCAGGCAGCCTATTAATCAGCTTTTCTGCTCCACCAAATAAATTTCCCGCTTATCACTGACAGGCAGCCTACTAATCAGCTCACCTGCTCCACACAAAAAAATTCTACACTGTCACTGGCAGGCAGCCTAGTAATCAGCTCTGCTGCTCCATCAAACAAATTTCCCCCTTATCACTGACAGGCAGCCTATTAATCAGCTCTGTTGCTCCACACAAGCAATTTCTACACTGTCACTGGCAGGCAGCCTAAGAACCAGTGTTGCTGCACACACCAAAATCCTCCACTGTCACTGCACAGTAACTGTAGAGCTAATCGCTATAAGCACAAGAAAATTTTTTTTTTAGGCTCTGCCTAACGCTCTCCCTGTAGAGAAGCAGCGGCAGCAACCTATCCCTACACTGAGATTGGCAGAAGTAAAATGGCGGTCGGCGCTGAGGGATTTTATATGCACTGTGACGCCACACAAAGCCAGCCAATCATTGCAATGCCCTTCTGTAAGATGGTGCTGGCCGCTGCCCATGTCATCGCGTTGCCCACAGCCTGAGTCCTTGCTCATTGGCCAGGAAAAGGCCAATAAAGTAGTAGGGGAAAACCGACTTCAGCAAAATGGTCGCCGAACACGTGACCGACCTCGCGCCGCTGTCGGGTTTGGTTTCATAAAACCCGACTTTGGCGAAAGTCGGCAATTTTTGAAAATGAACGACCTGTTTTGCTCAACTCTACAAATGAGCACTTTCCGTTCTTTAAAACATATCAAATGTTTAGAAATTATACTGTGCCTAATAATAAGTTTTTATTCATTTTGGAGATTATACTGTTATCATTGGGAGGTTTCTTCAATAAAATGTGACGTATACTCTAACAGGTGATGACTTTTATTAGACTGACTGTCATTTGCACCAACCACTTAGAAAAATCAGAGAAAAATATAATTTGCATAATAATTAGGAACATGGTGTACACATTGACACTTCCCTCTTAACTGCCACTAAATTTCTATCTCTGACTTCATCCTTCGGCCTTGCTCAATGGTCTTATGCAGCCACTCACAAAGATGGCCACACATTGGACCTCATCTTCACCCACCTCTGCTCCCTATCTAACCTCTCCATCACCAAGGCGAGTCAGTGGAAGGGTTGGGCCCTGTAATGTGCACCATCTTGGAGGTAATTTGCTGGGATTGTTCTGTTTGCTATTGGAGGTTGTGGTTCAATAAAGCATTGCCACACTGTTTCACCCTAACCCTACGTTGTCTGTGTAGTATGTGGCCACGGGGAGATAGAGCAGGCATTCAGTAGTATGAGCCCTGGTCCATGCAGTCTTTCTAAAGGCAGCCAGGCCAGCAGACGAGAGCACCCACTGACCCCGTTTCCCTACACTATGCCTCAAAACTACTAGAACAACACGTCCATTTTGAATTGTCCTCCCACCTCTCTTCTTGCTACCTCTTTGACCGCTTACAATCTGGCTTCTGACAGCATCACTCCACTGAAACTGCCCTAACTAAAGTCACCAATGACCTACTAATCGCCAAATCCAAACAACACTACTCTGTTCTCCTTTCCCGGATCAGTCCTCTGCCTTTGACACAGTGGACCATTCCTTATTACTACCCTCTCCTCTCTTGGCATCACAGACTTGGCCCTATCTTGGATCTCATCATATTTAACAGACATTCAGCATCTCCCACTCGCACAGCACCACCTCACCTTTCTGTTGGAGTCCCACAAGGTTCAGTCCTTGGACCCCTGCTCTTCTCCATTTACACTTTTGGCCTGGGAAAGCTCATAGAATCTCAGGGCTTTCAGTATCACCTCAATGCTGATGACACACAGATCTACATCTCTGGACCAGATATCACTGCTAGTGTTGAGCGATACGATAATGCAAATATCGGCTATCGGCCGATATTAGCTCTATCGGCCTTTCGATAATTCGTTTCGATATTTTCGTCTTATCGAATACCGGAATCGGATTTGTCACTGTCACTGTCTGTGTCCGTCGGTCGGGTCTGTCACTGTCAGTGTCTGTCGGTCGGGTCTGTCAGGAGTCAGCGGCACTTACCTGGCAGAAGATCTCCGGCGGTCACGTCCTGGACTGCTTCATGGCCGCCATCCTCTTCTCCCCGGCGGTCACATGCAGTTTCTCGCGATAACTGCAGTGACTGCTGGGTAATCCCGGCCGTAAAGCAGTCAGTCCGATGACGTCACCGCCGGGGAAGCAGGTAATCAGCTGTGCTGCGTCGCGATGACAGGCTCTGCCTGTCATTGCGATGTAGCAGAGCTGGATCGTCGTAGGACTGTCGTTACTATGGACTGCGTCGGACAGGTGGTATACTGTTGGTTTGTTTTTTTTCTTTTTTTACAGGAGATCGATGGCGTCGCAGGAATGAGAGTACAATAAAAGAAATGAAAAGTGTGTTGTCTCTTTTATTTCATTAAAATACTTTTTTCTTGCTTTGTCTTTTTTTTATGCATTTAATAACTTTGGGATTAATAATGGATCGGTGTCTTATTGACACCTCTCCATTATTAACCGGGCTTATTGTCACCGTGCAATCAACGGTGACATTAACCCCTTATTACCCCGCTTGCCACCGCTACAGGGCAGTGGGAAGAGCCGGGTAAAGTGCCACAATTGGCACATCTTTTGATGCGCCAAATGTGGGGCTGCTGTAGCCTGGTATTATCAGGCTGTTGAGGGCCAAAATCCATGGGCCTTGACAGTCTTTTAATACCAGGCCGCAGCAGTCTGCATTTTACTTGGCTGGTTAACAAAAATAGGGGGACCCCTACGCCGTTTTTTTTTCGAGGGGATCCCCTATTTTTGTTAACCAGCCAAGCTAAGCAGACTGCTGTGGCCTGGTATTATCAGGCTTGCAAGGTCCATGGATATTGGATCCTTACCAGCCTGAAAAACCAGGCCTCAGCGGTCTGCTTCATCTGGCTGGTTAACAAAAATAGGGGGGACCCCACGCCAATTTTTTTCGAGGGGATCCCCTATTTTTGTTAATCAGCCAAGATATGCAGACTGCTGTGGCCTGGTATTATCAGGCTGGCAAGGTCCATGGATCTTGGCTCCTTAACAGCCTGAAAATCCAGGCCTCAGCGGTCTGCTTCATCTGGCTGGTTAACAAAAATAGGGGGGACCCCACGCCAATTTTTTTCGAGGGGATCCCCTATTTTTGTTAATCAGCCAAGATATGCAGACTGCTGTGGCCTGGTATTATCAGGCTGGCAAGGTCCATGGATCTTGGCTCCTTAACAGCCTGAAAATCCAGGCCTCAGCGGTCTGCTTCATCTGGCTGGTTAACAAAAATAGGGGGGACCCCACGCCAATTTTTTTCGAGGGGATCCCCTATTTTTGTTAACCAGTTCCCTCTGATGTCACTGATTGTGTCCCTGGCTGACCTGAAGTGAAAGTGGTAAGCAATCAATTAAGCTTTCCACTTCCTCTCCTGTCAGCCAGGAGAGGAATTCATTCATTTGGGGGTTTACTGTGAGGCTGCAGCATTAGCTGCGGTCCCTGCAGTAAACATTAACCCTTTCTGAAGGATTACACCGTGGGACCTGACTGTACATCGGATTGGTAAGAATAATTTTTGCTTTATTATTTTATTTTTATTACAGGAAATGGTTTTAGCAGGAAAATAAAATATGGTCAAAAACTGTGTGATTATTTCATTAAACTTCTTTTTTATTAAAGTGTGTGTGTTTGATTTTTCTTTCATACAATAGGATTAATAATTGATAGTTGTCTAATTGACAGCTCTCAATTATTAACCTGGCTTAAAGTGACCTTTCAATTGCAAGGTCATTTTAACCCCTTATTAACCCATTCGCCACCGCTACAGGGCAATGGGAATAGACGGGCAAAGTGCCAGAAAGGGCAATCTAATTAGAGATTTGCCCTTTCTGGGGTGTCTGGGGGCAGATGTTAGTAGCCGGGGGGGGCCAAAAATAATGGTCCCTCTCTGGGCTATTATTATCTGCCCCCACTCACTGGCTTTGTCTGTCTGGTTGTGAAAATAGGGCGGGAGCCCACGCCTTTTTTTTCAGCAATTTTACACCTCATATATATATATACATGTCATTAAATTTGTGACATATATATATATATTTATATTTATAGTTCATACACTTCTACATAGTATAATAGTCGCTAATTCAATTGCCGGCTTTTGTGAAAATGCAGAACCCGACATGAAATGACACTTGGTTTACATAGAGTTTTTGCACAAACAATTACATGAGTGTAAGAGTGCAAAATTTCACACCTGTAGGGGTTAATTAAAGGTGTAAATTCGTAGCAAAAAAGTCCGTTTTTTTTACAACGAATTTACACCTTTAATTAACCCCTACAGGTGTGAAATTTTGCACACATAGACTGATGTAATTGTTTGTGCAAATCAGATTGCAAACGACATGAAAAGACATGGTTAACCCTATGTACACCAAGTGTCATTTCATGTCGGGTGCTTCTGTCTTTTCACAGAAGCCGGCTTTACCCGGCAATTGAATCAGAGGATATTTTACTATGTAGAAGTGTATAAACTATACATATATGTATATATATATATGTCACAATGACATGTATATATATATATGTATTCTATGTGTGTATATTTAGTGTTTACAAGGAAATAAAGGTTTTTTTTTAGTTGCGATATTTTGTTCCCATAGACTTACATTGGACTTCCGCAATCGGAATCGGATATCGACGATATTTAGTGCTATCGGCGATACAATTTCGATACGATATTTTTAGATATCGAGCAATATCGCTCAACACTAATCACTGCCCTACTATTTGGAATCCCACGTCTGTCCGCTATTTCATCCTTCTTCACCACTAGATTTCTAAAACTTAATATGGACAAAACAGAATTCATCACCTTTCCCCCATCTCACTTGACCTCCCTAATGGACTTGTCCATTAAAGTAAATGGCCGAAAACTCTCCACAGTCGAATAAGCTCGCTGCCTTGGGGTAATCCCCAACTCCGATCTTTCCTTCAAACCACATATCCAAGCCCTTTCCACTTCCTGACGACTTCAACTCAAAAATATTTCTCGCATCCATACATTCCTCAACAAAGAAACTGAAAATACTTTAGTCAATGCACTCATCATCTCCTGCTTTGACTGCAACCTCCTGCTCTGTGGCCTCCCCTCTAACACTCTTGCACCCCTCCAATCTGTTCTAAACTCTGCTGCCTAACTAATCCACCTGTACACTGTTATTCCCCGGCCTCTCCCCTCTGGCAATCCCTGCACTGGCTCCCCATTACTTAAGAGTACTCCATTAAATACACTCCTTTCATAAAAAGCCATCCAAAACCTGACACTCTCCATACATCTGTGACCTAGTCTCCTGGTACTTACCTGCACACAACCTCCGATCCTCACAAGAGATCCTTCTCTACTCCCCTCTTATATCCTCTTCCCACAATCGCATACAAGATTTCTCATGCCATCCCCCCTACTCTGAAGCTCTCTACCACAACATATCAAACTCTCGCCTACCATGAAAACCATCAAAAGAACCTGAAGACCTACATCTTCCGACAAGCCTACAAACTGCAGTAACCACCAAACGCTACATGACCAGCTCTACCCTCACCTACTGTATCCTCACCCATCCCTTGTAAATTGTGAGCCCTTGTGGCAGGTCCCCTCCTTCTGTACATCTCGTGGCTTTTCTGTTTAAGATTACTATACTGATTTTACTATGTATACACCGCCTCACATGGAAAGTGCCATGGAATAAACTGTAATAAACAATAATAATAAGAATAATCTTGGCACCATCCAGGTTGAAAACTGTTTATTACTATGCCGTGGACTTGACGTCACTGGACATTACATAGGTGTCATCAACCCCACAAATATTACCCCTCTTGCCACCGCTACAGCTCAATTGGGAAGAGTCGGGCAAAGCGCCTGAATTGGTACAATTTTAACAAAGGATCCCAGTGCTGCAAAGCAACAGTGCTAACCTTTGAGCCACTCATGCTGCCCCTATCCATTTGTGTCTAGAATGCTAGGCAAACTTCCACCTCAGCACAGTACATATGGTATGTCAGTTCAGTGTGTTATTAAACAGGTTGTTGGTTACCAGGTTGTAGTTGGTTGCAGCACAATCAGTTTACCCATTGCCATTATCTTGGTAACTTAGATATCACTAAGGCAGTGTTGATTATAGTGCTCGAAAGGGGTTGAATACAATCCTAGGAGACTTCTTTTCAAAGCAATTGCTGGTTTTGCATTACTTGCAACTCATAGTGAATTGATTTGCCAGAAACAGTATTTTTGGAATTTCTGGCAAATTCAAATTTCAAAAGATTTACTTATCTCAGATTCCTATATAATATCGAGGATCACACATGATTTTCTACATTGTATAATATGGTTACATCAGGTTAAAGCATAGCTACTTTTCTTACATGTATGCTTTATATCTTCTGACTTGCAGTATACTATGTTAGTTACAGATCCTAGTTCTATAAAACTACCAATTAAAATATTGTTCTAACAACAAGTGTTTTTTTCATAAGCTGTAGAATAATATTAAAACCAGCTCTTTAAATGTTGATTTTTCTTTTATACTGTATGGATTTTTTGACAGCAGTCTTAGACTATGCTATGACTACAATAATAACAGAACTACAGGAGACAAAGATTTGAGGTTGACATCCCTCTAGGCTGACAAAACTAAAAAGCAACAATGAATCAGTCAGGTGCCATGCAGCTTTCCACCTCATTAGCATTCTGCTGGAACAGAAGATCCACTGCAATTCTCATGTTCTACTTCAAAGGTAGAACAGAAAACTTGGTAAGCAATCTTACTGCTTGAATTAAACTTTAATTAAATTAAAATAAAAATCTATTATGTGACATGTGGGTTGCAAGTAATTTACTATAAGCTAGACGAAGACTAACGATTCATGCATAAACGCAGTGTTGAAAGACCTATGGCCAAAGAAGAGACATTACTCGTTATTTGAAAAATAAAAAATAAAATAGCAATAATAGCCTAATTAATTTTGTCTCCCTGCCATATTTTCTGACCCCCTCTGTCACCATAGCAATAATGGTAAGATAGGAAGTAAATAAATAACATAAACATTTTAGCAGTGCCACCACAGTATCTGATGTTTACTACTACCTGTCCAGTGAAAAATTTAATTCACAGAGCTTGGAGCAGAGTACCGCCATAAAAGCAGCTTACAAATTTCACCCACAGAGCATGGGGCGGACAGTTCATCCTGGGCCCCTTCTTGGTATAAAGCGCCCTATCCTGATCTCCGTCCTGGTATAATGTTCCCCATAATGATCCCCTTCATGGGATAATGTCCCCTATATTGTGTCCTTTCTTGTAATGTCTTCCAACCTGAGTCCTTGTTAGTATAATATCCCACATTCATTTATAATGTGATCAATCCTGGTTCCCTTCATTTTTAGGTTGGGGTGGGCAAATATCCATGGCTCCTTACCAGTCTGAGAATACAAGCTCACAGCAGTCTTCTTTGGCTTGGCTGGTTGTCATAAATGGGGGGAGCCCCAAGCCTTTCTTTTTCTTTATTTAAATAATTTTGAAAAAATGGCGTGCGGACCACTCTATTCTTGATAACCAGACATTATAAAGCTGACAGCTGAGCGTTCCAGCCCACAGCTGTCAGTTTTGCCTGCGCTGGTTATCAAAATTAGATGAGACCCCACATTATATTTTTATTTATTGATTTATTATAGCATAGGTGAATACTCCCATCAGTGGCATCTGCTCTCGCTGTTTTCAGTGACAGTAGACTGATGGAAGTAGTACTCTCCCATCAGTTGATGTCTGTAACCGGAGGTAACTTTTTACCACCAGTCACAGCTAATGGCTAATGTTGTCATCTGACAGGGTGGAAATCGCAGCTCTCTGTCCAGTAGTAATGATCCTACTGCTGATCAGAGCCTGTGTTTGCCGTGCTGTCATACAGATGACAGCATGGCAAACAATGTATGTTTGAGCCCCCATTCATCTGAATGAGGTCCAGGATTCGGGTTCGAGCTTGAGTACCGTTCTGATACCCAAATCAAACTTATTTTAGATGTTCAGCCGAACTCGCCAGACCTGAACATCCACGGATACGCCTATCACTATTTATGATCCCAATATTGTAATTTCTTGAACTAGTGACTGGGGCCTGGAATATTTTATCGTACTAAACAAATTGCAAACTGCAAAGACTTTGGCACTGACTTATCACTGTAGTTTCTCTTATTTTCTGAAGTTCTGTAATTCTATCTTTTAATAGTGGCTTTACTATTTGTGCCTTATTTTCCATACATTTTGTGCCACGGTTTAAGCTGTGTTTGACTTTCTTGATAAGTTTGCTTATCCAGATTAATGAAAAGTGAATTTTACCAAATCCTGCATTTGTTTGGGCACATTACATTCCACTCTCTGCAGAGAGTAAGATTCGTGGTGCAGTTCTCCATTTGGCGCATCTTTTTGAATTTTTTCAAAAATATTTGGTGATATCAAGTCACAAAAAATGGTTACAGGTAATAATAAAGAGTATTTTTTCAATTTTGTGCCAAATTCATGAATCACTTGCACCATTTTAAAGAATTTGAAGCAAAAAACTTCTGCAATTAACACTAGACAAAAGAAGAAAGTTTCTTAAAAAAATGCAAATGGTTAATTGGGTACTTTGTGTTTTTACCAATGATATTTTACAAGGGGTATAATGATCTACATTGCTGAAGGTGAGGCTACGACCAGTCATGGAGTGGAGGTGAGAGAAGGAACGGAGGTTATTGGTGCCAGAACTATTCTCAGTTGGATGTGTCTCCAAATTGAATTGTAGAAAAGTATTGTAGAGCAGGGAGTCACTAGCTCCCTGTGATGCAATACCTATAGAATTCACCGGCCTACCAAAGGAAAACTGGCTGATGTAAAAGTTTGGGAACCCTTGGAGATTTGTGTGGTCAGATAACTTTGACCAAGGTTTCAGACCTTAATTAGCCTGTTAGGGTTATGGCTTGTTCACTATCATCCTTAGGAAAGGCCAGGTGATGCAAATGTCCAAGCTTTATAAAAATCCAGCCTTCTCTAATTTTGTGCCAAGAAACAGCAGCCATTGGTTCTTCTAAGCAGTTGCTCAGCACTTTGAAAATGAAAATGGTGGAAGCCCAGAAAGCAGGAAAAAGTTATAAGAATATAGAAAAGCGTTTTCAAGTTGTCTTTCTTCAGTTCGAAATATAACTAAGTAAATGTAACTAAGAAATGGCAGTTAACAGGAACAATGGAGGTCAAGATAAGGCCTAGAAGACCAAGTAATATTTCAGTAGGAGCTGTTCATAGGATTGCTAAGGAGGCAAATCAGAACCCCAGCTTGACTGAAAAAGATCTTCAGAAAGATTTAGCACATTCTGGAGTTGAAATACATTGTTCTACTCTTCAGAGACATCTGCACAAATGTGGCCTTCATGGAAGAGTCATCAGAAGAAAACCTCTCCTGCATCTTCACCATAATATTCAGCTTCAGAAGTATGCAAAAGAACATCTAAACAATTCTGATGCATTTTGGAAACAAGTCGAGTGGACAAATCAGGTTAAAATAGAACACTTTAGCAACAATGATCAAAAGTATTTGTGAAGAAAAAAAGGGCACAGAATTTCAGAAAAAAGAACATCTCACAAACCATTAAGCATGGGAGTGGATTAATCATTCTTTGGGGTTGTGTTGCAGCTAATGACACGAGGAACATTTCACAGGTAGAGGAAAGAATGGATTCAATGAAATTTCAACAAATTCTTGATGCAAACATAACGCCATCTGTAAAAAGGCTAAAATTGTACAAAAGTTGGCTTCTAAAAATGAATAATGTTCCTAAACACAAATCAAAATCCACAACAGACTAACTCAAAAGGCGCCAAAATCCCTTAAACAAGAATTGAAAGACTCATGTCAGGCTACAAAAAGCATTTACAAGCTGTGATACTTTCAAAAGGGAGTGGGTCATCAAAGGACATAAATTCAAAAAACATACTAGAAAAAGAAACAGCCTTACCAACACAAATGCACTAGCAAAATGCAGCACACCCTCCTTATAAAGATGGGGGAAGCACAGGTGCAAAATACTGATGAAAACAGACACTCAGAAACCTACCAATTCATGGAGGGGGTGGCTTCCAGGTCTGGACATCCTAATAAGGCTCCGTAATGTAAGAAAGCTGAAAAAATAGACAAACAAAAAATGGAGCACCAGAGCTCAGTTTGTTTATTTGTTACTAGTAGAATACCCGCAGCTTCGCTCGCGGAAAATATGTTAAATTGTTGGTTATGGTAGTTATGGAGTGCTACAGTAAATTTTTTTTTCCACTTTAAATTTTTATTATTTTGGCATTTTACTAATTTGTTTTAACATTGATGTGAGCAACAACAATTTTCTTAATTTCAACATTTTTATTGATTTTACATATTCAATACATATTTTGCAGTTTAAACTATTACAACTATTTTTTGAACTTTTTTAATCAAAATTGAACATTTATGCACCTTACACAAACATTTACACCCAATTAACAACGTAGTGCAACCCTTCTTCTCTCCCTCCAGTGTAATCTATAAGTAGTTCACAAACAAAAGAGTAAAATTGGTTTACAGTTAAACAACTATCTATTGTAGTGCTTTTTGGTAAGCAATGTTTCTGGTTTTACCTTCAGGTGTGAGTTCCCGCTTCTGCACAGGGGAGTCTCGAACCAGTTCCGCTGCGGTCCCCCATTCGTCTCCGTCCGCAGTGGAGCCTGCTCATCTTAGACGTCGGTCCCAGTGTCTCGCCCAGTCTAACAGTGTGCAGAGGATTACTGCTGTTCCACCAGGCTCTGCTATTGTGGCCAGTACTGGTTAGCGGCGAGCAGACGTCTTTAGGACAAAGTCCTTGTTTTCTCCTTCTGAGCATGCCCAGAGTGAGATCTCTCATTGGAGATCAGGGGTCACATGCTCGGGTATTGCAGTGGCTCCTATTGGTCCGCCAGGAAGGTCCTGTGACTACTGGTGTTCTGGAACAAGTTCCATTGGTCCTTTGTTTCTGGAAGGTCCTGTAGCTGTTGCTATAAAAGGGTAGCATGGCTGGGCCGCAGCCATGCGCTAATATCAATCTTTATATGCTATGCGCCAGAGTGGTCATGCGTGTGTGTGGTTAGGGCCCCGGCTGAAATAAGCCCCTAGAATACCGACTTAATCGGTGAGGAGTTTGGTATGCTAGCTGGTCAGGGTCGGTGTCCTAGATGCCCTAGATTTCCGGCATAACCGGTGAGGAGTTTGATTGCCGTATTCAGGGCCTGGCGTTCAGACGCCATAGATTGCGGGTGACTCCCGCGAGGACATTAGCGCATGATCACGTTCTATGTTCGCTTAGCACTTAACTGTGTACCTGGGTGCCTGACAGGACACAGAAGTTTGTCTCAGCGGCTCTGTGACGTAACAGGGTTCGCTTTCAACGCTAGATAGCGCCCTAGCGTGTTTATTTTGCGACTCAGTTGTGTTTAGTGAGTTTGCACACATCGCCATATAGCGCTGCGGCACTCCTTCTAGCGGCTCTGTGGATTAACAGAGTTCGCACATATTGCCACAGCGCATTACGGCGTTTATTTTGACGACTCTGCGGGATAACAGAGTTTGCTTCTTGCGCCATTTTACTAGCAGCATGCTCCGCCTGCACGGTGGACCCCGGGCTGCGAACGCACCTCTCCACAACATATATTTGGTGCGTTCCGCAGACCCTAACATAATATTAGCACCAGGGTCTGGCTAGTAAAATGGCGGATGACCAGCGTCTACCGCAGTACATCCAGCAGCTGGAGGGTAGGTTGGCGGCTCTTGAGCGCACAACCTCAGCTGTGGATGTTACCGCAGTCGCTGTTCAGGCTGCTAGCGTGGCTGCAGCCAGTTTGTCCTCTGCCACCTCTGCCCCTACATTATCCCACCTCCCGCTTCCTGACAAGTTTGCTGGTGACAGCAAGCAATGTCGGGGATTCGTGAGTCAGTGCTCTATACAGCTCGAGCTTCTGGCTGCACGTTTCCCCACGGATCGGGCACAAGTGGGTTTTGTACTGTCTCTACTCTCGGGCAGAGCGTTGGAGTGGGCAACGCCGTTGTGGGAGCGCGACGATCGTGTGGTGCGGAGTGCTTCTCGTTTCCTGGAGGCTCTTAAAAAGCTCTTTTTAGGACCTCAGGTCGCCCACGATACGGCGCTACAACTGCTGGCATTGGCACAGGGTTCGTCTTTGGTCAGTCAGTTTTCCGTCCAGTTTCGGACTCTGGCCTCAGAGCTAGACTGGTCGGATAAAGTTCTCATTCCAGTCTACTGGCGAGGACTGGCTGACCATGTTAAAGACGCTTTGGCTACCAGGGAGATTCCCCCCACACTGGAGAAGCTTATCTCCATATCTACCCGCATCGACCTCCGTTTTCACGAGCGGAGGTTGGAGCGGGCCCAGTGTAGGCAGAGGATTCGGTTGGCTCCCACCTTTGCCACACCTCTCGAATCCCCCGATCTGGCGTCCGAACCTCAAAAGGCCACAGAGGTTCCTCGTGCAGGACCTAAGTCTCGAGTCGTCCGAGTATCTGTGGTCTGTAACCTTTGTCAGCAGACAGGACACTATGCCAACAAATGTCCAAAGCGATCGGGGCAGTGATCGCGTCTAGTGGCCCTGGGAGGAGGTTCACTAGAGACAGCGGCATTTTCCTCCAAGTTGACATTTAAAGGGACAGTCACTGTGGAATCTTCCACACTTACGGTTGAGCTTTGTGTGGACTCAGGAGCAGAGGGGAATTTCATGTCATCCACCTTTGCTCGTCGCCACGCAATACATCTGGTAGCGCTCGACAAACCAGTGACTGTCCGGGTAGTGAATGGGTTGACATTGCCCTCGCCAATTACACATCAGACTGTCCCTCTTACTTTGTGAGTACCCCCTTCCCATCAGGAAATTATTTCCCTTCTCGTCCTTCCCGAGGGAATAGACGAAATCCTACTGGGAGTACCCTGGCTTCGTTCCCACTCCCCTCATATTGAGTGGACCTCCGGTAGGATACTGGGATGGAGTGAGTCATGTAAGGACAGATGTGTCAGGGAGTGCATTCAGGTTACCACTACAGAGATACCCGCAGATCTTTCTCCTCTTCCCAAGTGTTATCAGTCATATTCAGACGTGTTCTCTAAAAAGGCTGCGGAGACTCTGCCGCCCCATCATCCCTACGACTGTCCTATTGACCTCTTGCCTGGAGCAGAACCTCCTCGGGAAGGGTCTATCCCCTCTCTCTTCCTGAGACGGAGGCTATGTCTCAATATATCCAGGAGAATCTGGCAAGAGGGTTCATTAGGAAGTCGGTGTCACCAGCAGGAGCGGGGTTCTTCTTTGTGCAGAAGAAGAGTGGAGAATTACGTCCGTGTATAGATTACAGAGGTCTTAACGCCATCACCGTTAAGAATAAGTACCAGTTGCCCCTGATCTCTGAGCTCTTTGATAGGCTCCGGGAGCAAGGGTATTTACTAAATTAGATCTGTGTGGTGCTTATAACCTGATTCGCATCCGTGAGGGGGACGAATGGAAGACGGCTTTTAATACCAGGGATGGGCATTATGAATACCTGGTGATGCCCTTTGGGCTCTGTAATGCTCCATCCGTTTTCCAAGACTTTGTCAATGATATCTTCCGGGATATGCTTTCCACCTCTGTAGTAGTCTATCTGGATGATATTCTCATCTTTTCTCCAGATATTGACTCTCAACGGAGGGATGTCTGCAAAGTCTTCGACCTGTTACGGGCGAACTCCCTCTATGCAAAGTTGGAGAAATGCATGTTTGAGCAGGAGTCTTTACCTTTCCTGGGCTATATCATCTCCGCCCAGGGATTGGCTATGGATCCTGCCAAACTACAGGCTGTGATGGATTGGCAAGAACCCCATTCTCTTAAAGCGGTGCAGCGCTTTATGGGGTTCATTAATTACTATCGCCAATTCATTCCCCACTTCTCCACTTTGGTAGCTCCCTTGGTAGCCTTCACCAAGAAGGGAGCCAATCCCAAATTGTGGTCAGAGGAGGTCTCCAAGGCCTTTACTTCAATTAAGTCCCATTTTGCTAGCGCTCCCATCTTACATCGCCCCGAGGTTGATAAGCCTTTTTTATTGGAGGTCGATGCCTCGTCCGTTGGTGCTGGAGCAGTCCTTTTTCAAAAGGATGTCCAAGGTCGGAAACATCCTTGTTTCTTCTTTTCCAAGACCTTCACACCAGCGGAGAGGAATTATTCCATTGGGGATAGGGAGTTGCTAGCCATGAAGTTGGCCTTTTCCGAGTGGAGACATCTCCTGGAGGGGCTCGCTTTCCCTTTCAAGTTTTCACTGACCACAAAAATTTGGTCTATTTACAGACCGCCCAGCGGCTAAATTCTCGTCAGGCCAGATGGTCCCTGTTTTTCTCCCGGTTTCATTTCACCCTCCATTTCCTCTCCGGTGAGAAGAACATTCGGGCCGATGCGCTTTCTCGCTCCGTGGTGTCCTCTGAGGAGGTGGAGGAGGAGCCTCAGTTGATTGTCCCCACAGAGAGCCTAAGAACTGTGGCCCCGGTTTCGCTTGAGTCTGTGCCTCCGGGCAAAACTTTTGTGCCACCAATTTGCGACCGGAGGGACTCTCTTGGGCACATTCGTCCAGGGTGGGTGGACATTTTGGGGCAAAAAGGACATCTGAGTTGCTGGCGAGGACATACTGGTGGCCACATATGGTCCGTGATGTCAGGGAATACGTTCAGGCATGCGTCTCCTGTGCCAAGAATAAGTCCCCTCGACAACGGCCAGCTGGGCTACTTTTCCCTTTACCGGTGGCAGACAGGCCTTGGGAGATGGTCGGGATGGATTTTGTGGTGGGCTTACCCAAGTCTCGGGGCTGCACCATCATCTGGGTGATAACAGACCACTTCTCCAAAATGGTGCACTTAGTGCCGTTACCACGGTTACCGTCTGCACGGGCCTTGGCAGCATTGTTCATTAGGCATATTTTCCGCCTACACGGTATGCCAGACAAAATTGTCAGTGATCGAGGTCCCCAGTTTGCGTCTCGGTTCTGGAGAGAGCTGTGTCGTTTACTCAGCATAGAGTTGAATCTCTCCTCTGCATACCATCCCGAGATGAATGGGTTGGTAGAGAGGGCCAACCAGACCTTGGACACATATTTGCGACATTTTGTCTCTGCCAGGCAGGATAACTGGGCATCCTTGCTACCGTGGGCTGAGTTCGCTCTAAATAATGCTGTGGCTGACTCCACCGGACAGACCCCATTCCTCCTGAACTATGGTCAGCATCCGCGGGTACCAGTGCCCATGCCTGTGTCTTCCGCCGATTCCAGGGTGGCAGACTGGGCTGTGGAGGCACGGGACATTTGGGACCGCACCCAGGATGCCATTCAGGCTTCCAAAGAGAGGATGAGGTCTTCGGCCGATGCCCATCGGCACCCCGCTCCTACATTTGCTCCGGGTGACCTAGTGTGGCTCTCTGCCCGAAACATCAGGCTATGTGTAGAGTCCACCAAGTTGGCATCTCGCTTTTTGGGCCCCTTTAAAGTTCTTGAGCAGGTGAACCCGGTGGTTTACCACCTAGCCCTTCCGCCTCGCCTTGGTATCACTGACACCTTTCACGTGTCCCTCCTGAAACCCGTGACCATTTCCTGGTTTTCCGAGTCATCTGCCGGGACGTCGGGTTCATCTACCGACGATCATGAGGTGAACGCCATTGTTGGGTGCAAGGTGGTACGAGGCAAAAATTTTATTTGGTGGATTGGAGGGGTTATGGGCCTGAGGATAGGTCCTGGGAGCCTGCCGAGCATGTTCACGCTCCGCAGCTCATCGATGCCTTTGAACGCAGCGAGGTCCAGAGAAGGGGGCCCTAGGAGGGGGGGTAATGTTAGGGTTCGAGTTCCCGCTTCTGCACAGGGGGAGTCTCGAACCAGTTCCGCTGCGGTCCCCCATTCGTCTCCGTCCGCAGTGGAGCCTGCTCAACTTAGACGTCGGTCCCAGCGTCTCGCCCAGTCTAACAGTGTGCAGAGGATTACTGCTGTTCCACCAGGCTCTGCTATTGTGGCCAGTACTGGTTAGCGGCGAGCAGACGTCTTTAGGACAAACTCCTTGTTTTCTCCTTCTGAGCATGCCCAGAGTGATATCTCTCATTGGAGATCAGGGGTCACATGCTCGGGTATTGCAGCGGCTCCTATTGGTCCGCCAGGAAGGTCCTGTGACTACTGGTGTTCTGGAACAAGTTCCATTGGTCCTTTGTTTCTGGAAGGTCCTGTAGCTGTTGCTATAAAAGGGTAGCATGGCTGGGCCACCATGCGCTAATATCAATCTTTATATGCTATGCGCCAGAGTGGTCATGCGTGTGTGTGGTTAGGGCCCCGGCTGAAATAAGCCCCTAGAATACCGACTTAATCGGTGAGGAGTTTGGTATGCTAGCTGGTCAAGGTCGGTGTCCTAGATGCCCTAGATTGCCGGCATAACCGGTGAGGAGTTTGATTGCCGTATTCAGGGCCTGGCGTTCAGATGCCATAGATTGCGGATGACTCCCGCGAGGACATTAGCGCATGATCACGTTCTATGTTCGCTTAGCACTTAACTGTGTACCTGGGTGCCTGACAGGACACAGAAGTTTGTCTCAGCGGCTCTGTGACGTAACAGGGTTCGCTTTCAACGCTAGACAGCGCCATAGCGTGTTTATTTTGCGACTCAGTTGTGTTTAGTGAGTTTGCACACATCGCCATATAGCGCTGCGGCACTCCTTCTAGCGGCTCTGTGGATTAACAGAGTTTGCACATATTGCCACAGCACATTACGGCGTTTATTTTGGCGACTCTGCGGGATAACAGAGTTCGCTTCTTGCGCCATTTTACTAGCAGCAGGCTCCGCCTGCACGGTGGACCCCGGGCTGCGAACGCACCTCTCCACAACATATATTTGGTGCGTTCCGCAGACCCTAACAGGTGCATACATGAAAAAGCAACATACAACTGTCCATGTTAAAAACGTGGGCTGTTATGTTTCGGTAGCTGAGGAGGACAGGAACAACAGCAGGGCAGCCGAACACCTGAGATGTTGGTAACTGATGGGTTGCAGATTCCTAAACTAACACAACTAGAGGTAGCCGTGGAGCGTTCCTAAGTTGATCCTAGACGCCTCGCCACAGCCTTAGAGATAACTACACCTAAAGGCAGAAAGATGAAAGCTATCTGCCCCAAAGCAGATCCCCAAAGAAAATAAGAAGCCCCAAACATATAATGGCGGTTAGACAAGATGAAAATACAAACATAGGCAGAAAATAGACTGAGGAAACGCTGGGGCCACAAGCTGACTAAATAGGATAGGACAGGAGAGATTACTTTCTGCAACCCAGAAAACCCTGCAAAAATCCAACAATTCTGATTACAAAAATACTGAGATCACACGATCTCGCCACCCACTAAATCAGATCTCAGTGTAAACAAAAACCAAGCCACAGCCGCTGAAAAAACAGGAAAAAGCAAATGAGCAAATAACAGTGGCTGCAGATAAACTGTGAGGAGCTCAGGCCCCAGGAGGGGACCTGGCTGACCTCCACAAAGGTGCAGAAAACAATGCAAAAAGCAAGCACAAAAAGAAAAGCAAAAAATATCTTATCTGAAAGCAGGAGATGCAGGCAAGACTCCAGCAAACTTCCAAATGAACCAGGAATCACAATTGAGACAAGAACAATTGATCACATGCAACCATCATGGGAGGGAACCTCCCTTATATCAGACCAGTCAGTGAACCCAGATTGCCACTCCTTGCTGAAAGGTTCAGTACTGTCTGCAACCACCAGGTCCAATGAACCTTGGCTTATACTTTGGAGATGCATCCCTCATAGGGATATTTCTTGAGGACAACCAAACCAAGTCCCCCAATTTAAACCGAGGACCATCAGTCCTATGCCGGTTGGCAAACCGTTGGACCTTCTCCTGAGAGAGAGACAACCTCTCCACTACCTGGTCCCAAATCTTCTGCATTCGCTCCACAACAGAGTCAACACCCGAACAGACAGAAGCCTCCGCCTGTCCCAAAGAAAATCGAGGGTGAAACCCAAAATTGCAGAAAAATGGAGACATCAAGGTGGCAGAGCTAGCCCTATTATTAAGAGCAAACTCAGCCAAAGGCAAAAAAGAGACCCAGTCATCTTGTTCAGCAGACACAAAACATCTCAAATAAGTCTCCAAGGTCTGGTTTGTTCTCTTGGTTTGTCCATTGGTCTGAGGATGAAAAGCAGAGGAGAAAGATAATTGAACACCAAGTTTAGAACAAAATGTCCTCCAAAATCTGGAAACAAACTGGACTCCTCTGTCAGACACAATGTTCTCCGGAATGCCATGTGCTGAAGGAACAAAGGCACCAATTTGGAGGAGGAAGGCAACTTAGGTAATGGCACAAGATGTATCATCTTGGAAAACCTATCACAGATTACCTAGATAACGGTCATTCTCTGAGAAACAGGGAGGTCGGAAATAAAATCCATAGAGATATGGGTCCATGGCCTCTTGGGCACAGGTAATGGCATTAACAAACCACTAGGGCGAGAGCAAGGCTTGGAGCGAGAGCAAGTCCCACAGGACTGCACAAATTCCCTGACGTCATGAGACAAAGTAGGCCACCAAAAGGACCGACTCACCAAGTCTCTGGTACCAAAAATCCCGGATGACCAGCCAATGCAGAACAATGAATCTCAGACATCACACTCTTCTTCCACTGGTCTGGGACAAACAATTTCCCAATAGGGCAGCGCTCAGGTTTATCCTCCTGACACCCTTCCAAGGCCAGTCTCAAATTGGGCGAGATGGCAGAAAGAACTACACCCTCTTTCAAAATAACAGTAGGATCAGATAACTCAGGAGAGTCCGCAAAGAAACTCCTCGAGAGTGCATCAGCCTTAACATTGTGTAGCCTTTCAGGGGGTTTTAGCTCTGAGATCGCTGTCTGGGTAGACAGAATGGCACGGAAAACAGTTCATTCAGACAGCAATTATGGTAAAACTGGCCGCAACCAGTTTTATTAAAGTCCACAGCAAACAGATAAAACAAAGCATAAACAAAAGACCTAGGCTTGTCTAGCCACTAATTACACTTATGTAATGTCCCTTTCTATCAGGAACCCAGACTCTATCAGTCTGTGCCCAAAACAACACATATGATATATGTTACCAGTATGGAGTCTCCCAGATACTCCTCCTTATGTCTGAAGGTCCACCCGACGTCCAGACTTGAGAGAGATCCACTCCTATTCAGTAGTCATTATCCTGGAGGTTCACAGAGACACTCCTGTGTCCGGGGTACCTCTAACCCAGACTGAGATAGCTCCCCTCCTCTTCAGTAATCATCAGCATGGAGGTTCACAGAGACACTCCTGTGTCCGGGGTACATCTAACCCAGACTGAGACGGCTCTCCTCCTCTTCAGTAGCTTATCCGCATGCATTCTCACAGAGACTGCTTCCCTGTGCCAGGACACCTCTCTGTGTCCAGGCTAAAGACAGCTCTAACACTCTTGGAGACTGTTTCTTGTGCCGAGACACCTTCCTGTGTCCAGGCTAAACTAGCTCTCTGACTGTGTTTCCAGACACCTATTTCTGGCTTCTTAATTAACAGCTGAGTGGTTACAGGTTTGAGCTGCAAGTATGCACTGAGTGGAAGGTGTAATGACCTTTCTCTACTACCAGGTCTACAAAGCCATACACCTCCCTTATACCAGTCAGCAAAGCACCCAGGTGAAATATACACCCCATCTAACCCACATATTCTCACTGTCTCACATATCCCCCCCCTCTTCTCCAGACTGGAGGGCTGGTCATCCAGACCGGAGGACTGGTCAACAAACCTCAAGAGACAGTGAACACAGCTCAAGTCATGGCCCACATCATCTTCATCTTTATCTTCCATTAAGCAGGGTTTCTATACCCTTACACACACACACACACTGTGTGATGTCACAGTCATGTGACCAGTCAACTGAGGCGAAGGAACATGGACAGTCAAAACATACATACTGATCCATTAAATGAATGCCAGCCAGCGCTGCATTACCCATCCGTCCCCTCTGCATACAGCTTTATCCTAGGTATTTAGACACATACCCCTTAGGTGGGTTTGTAGGTGACTGGACCCGCCCAGCTCTCCAAGTCACCTGGAAGCCTCCCAATGTATAGCACAAGTCTCAGCAGTAGATCTGCTGAACCAAAATATATCCAGGCTTCCATCACAGGGCCACCCACCTCTGTGATACATACCGTCCATCCATCACATGCCTCCATGCATATCCCGAGGGCCATACACAGTGCCCCTCTGTTCAAACTTGTGGGGTTGAACACTTGTTACCCGACCAGAGATCCTTCTCGGTCGTCTCTGCCAGTCACCCCGTCTCAGTTGATTTTGGGCACTATGCAATATCACCTCTTTGTTAGGCCTCTCCCGCCCCCAGCGGTCAGAACGTTGGCCTTGTCCTTGTGTCGGTGTCACCTCACCCGACCTTTCTTTCCCGAACTGACTCCTACCGTCGTTGCGGTCACGAGTCCATCGTCCAGTCACACTTACTGGTAGTTCTGAGTCTGACTCTCTGTCTTTTCGTCCGCCACCGGGTCTTACACATAGGTCACTCAGCCCTGAGCTAACCGGATCGTCATTTTTACCCCTCAGTGTTTCAGCCCGTCTACTACCAGTCCCTAGAGAGGCCTCTTGTCTCTCTATATCTTGGGCTGGAAGCAGTCGCCATCTTCGTTTTAACTCATGCAGCTGTTCCTTTATCTGCTTTCTTACTGAAATCAGCTGCTCTACTTCTCGTAGGTATGTTATTCGATACTCCAGGAGCGTTCGGATGTTCTTCAGGCTCTCCACCGAGCCCACACTAATGAACAGAACCACATCTTCTCCAGCCACCTTGATCTCGCCATCAGCTGGAATCCTCACTCTCCTTACACCGGATCTATCCACCATTTCCTGCATCACTTTTCCAAGTCTTCCGACGATTCTCCCCACCAAATTTCTGGGTACCGGAATTACCTCTTCTGCCAAACCCAGCCGATTTTGATCTTCCTTGGCCTGCTCCAGACGGTGAGCAGCTTTCATGTTACTTAACATAATCATCTGTTTTGCGTGAAGACACTGCAGATGCATATCCTTCAGGAGAGCCACCAGCTTCTCTGTGTCTTCTCCCCCCTGCCAGGATCACCAACTGGTTCGTCTCTGGTGCCCAATTCATACTATAGGCTTTTACTGCCTTCTTAAAGGCCTCATGCACACCCTTACTGGCACAGGCTTCTCGCATGTCTTCAGGTACTTGTACCACACACTTGAAGAGTGAAGTCTCCTTCTCTTCCTGGTTTACCTCGGACCGTTCCTCCAAGACATCTGCCACGACCAGATGAGTGTCTTGTTCAGTTCTTTGCTCAAGACCCTCCTGAATTTTAGCTTCTTCAAGGCTCCTTGCCAAGATAGATACTGGCACCTCCGCCTGATCATCACATGGGCATGGCCGCTTTGCGTCTTCAACCCGCAACTTCTCCTTCTGCAGAAGACCTCTTACTGTTCTCTGAGAATTTCCACATCTTCCCTTATGGTCTTATTCACATTTTGCCACTTTGCCAAGTGACCTCTGAGCTCAGAGACTTCATTCTCTAGCTCATCCACTCTTTGCTCAGCAGTTTGTCTCAGAGCCTTTTCTTGTTCCACATGTTCTCTCAGGGTCTTTATTTCAGCCTGATGTAGACCCCCACGATACATTAATAGCTTCTCATTTTCATCAGCACCTCCTTGTGCGGTATTTAGTGTCAGAGTCCTGCCTTCAAAGCTCAGCTCTTCTTCTTTCACCTTAGTCTTCGCCAGGGCATTGGCCAACTGTAAAACATCTTCAGATGCCATCTTCTGTCCGGCTGTAAGGTCCGCATCAGCTTTCTTCTCAGGACTCTCAATCTTCTCGGCTACCGTGCCTTCCTCATTTGCACTGGTTGCTTTATTGTCATCAGATGACACACCATCATTACCACTGTCCTTTGTATCTTCAGAAGCTCCAACACTCTAATTTTTTCTCAAGAGTTCTTCCTCATTGACCTCCTTACTGGTGCAAGGGGCTCACGCTCTTTGCGCCCTTACGTTTCCGGCGACGGGAGGACTTCTTCTCCTTGTGGGGCCCTTCATTACTGGACTCTCTCTCTCCATTAGAGTCACAGTCACCTGCAGAGTCTAAGTCACATCCCCCTGTATCGTTAATCCCCCAGTTACCCTCTAACTGGGTGTCCGTTCCAGACATGTTAACTATCACATTATTATCAGTTCGTCTGTCATACACTTCAGGTACATGTCAGTAAGTTGGGCAGACGCACCCTTTCTTCTGGTGTCACCGTCTGCTATGTCACCGAGTTGGTTAGATCCGTCAGTTGGGAAGAAGTCACTGTCCCACTTTCTGCCACCCCAACAGTAGCAAGGCCTCCCTCTTGCTGCCTAGAAACTCCTCGTCCCATAAACCGGAGAGTAGTTTAAAGTCCTGACCTATAACTACTGGAATGACAAATTTGGATCTACAGCGACATCCTGTACCTCAGTGTCGCAGCCAACATCAAAGATCAGTCTGGCCACTGGATATTCCCTAGTGTCCCCATGGATGCAAGTGACCCGATCTTTCTACCGTCAGCTGCCATCCCTCAGGTACACCCCACACTAGCGTCACCGGGCTTTCCGAGTCGACCAGACCCACCGCGTCTTCAGTGTTTATCTGTAAGGCACACCCACTTAGGAGTGTGCCTGGTGGATAATTCATAAGGCAGACTGGACACCGATAACCCATTTGCGCCGGGCAACAGTTTGTCAGCACCTCCCCTTTTCTGTTGGGACACTCCACCCCCTTTTTGCGTACCATCCCTGCGGTGTGTTACCGCCCTTTTAGGCCACGCCCCCTCCCTAGGGACACCACCCCACTCCGGGATACACCCTGTGGACTCCCCCACAGCTTTCTTAGGCACAAACCACCCAGTAAAGTTTATCTCTTTTGGGCTGTTACTGGCCCTTTAAGAGTCTGTGTGACTTGATTCACACTGTCTGATTGCACCACACCAGCTCCGGCTGAAAACTGCCGCCGCTCCCGTTGCAGCCACAACCACCAACACCTTCAGATGTTGCTCATAAGCTGCTGTGGCTGTTACTGCAGCTCCTGCGGAACCTCTTGCTGCAAGTCCCTGTAGCTCCTCCCACGAGAAGACTTGCACGCTGCGCTGTCTTGCCGCTTGTCACCTTCGTGACCCCACGAGTCACAGCACCCCACCACAGTCATTTCTAAAAACAAATTCAGCTTGCTGTGCAAACACCCTTTTTTTTTTTCTTTGCAAAGTCTATTAGGGCTACTGTCTCTTTAAGACTGCTCCACAAACTTTTCTTTGGCTGCTGCACATTCCACAGTCATTTTCACAACAAGTTCAGCTTTGCTGTGCATACATTTTCTCTCTGCAGACCCTATCAGGGCCACTGTCTCTCCAAGATGCTCCAAACAGACGTTTCTGCTGACACACACTTTTTTTTTTCCTCTGTTGCTATTTCAATAGACTTCACCTTTAATGCTGTCTCTTGCCACTGTGCTGCATGCACACTCCAGCACTAACTGTACCAGGCCCTGCGCTGGCCCCAGCATTCTCCACCAATTGTAGCCTTTCAGGGGGTTTTAGCTCTGAGATCGCTGTCTGGGTAGACAGAATGGCACGGAAACAGTTCATTCAGACAGCAATTATGGTAAAAACTGCCGCAACCAGTTTTATTAAAGTCCACAGCAAACAGATAAAACAAAGCATAAACAAAAGACCTAGGCTTGTCTAGCCACTAATTACACTTAGTAATGTCCCTTTCTATCAGGAACCCAGACTCTATCAGTCTGTGCCCAAAACAACACATATGATATAATGTTACCAGTATGGAGTCTCCCAGATACTCCTCCTTATGTCTGAAGGTCCACCCGACGTCCAGACTTGAGAGAGATCCACTCCTATTCAGTAGTCATTATCCTGGAGGTTCACAGAGACAACTCCTGTGTGCGGGGTACCTCTAACCCAGACTGAGATAGTCCCCTCCTCTTCAGTAATCATCAGCATGGAGGTTCACAGAGACACTCCTGTGTCCGGGGTACATCTAACCCAGACTGAGACGGCTCTCCTCCTCTTCAGTAGCTTATCCGCATGCATTCTCACAGAGACTGCTTCCCTGTGCCAGGACACCTCTCTGTGTCCAGGCTAAAGACAGCTCTAACACTCTTGGAGACTGTTTCTTGTGCCGAGAAACCTTCCTGTGTCCAGGCTAAACTAGCTCTCTGACTGTGTTTCCAGACACCTATTTCTGGCTTCTTAATTAACAGCTGAGTGGTTACAGGTTTGAGCTGCAAGTATGCACTGAGTGGAAGGTGTAATGACCTTTCTCTACCACCAGGTCTACAAAGCCATACACCTCCCTTATACCAGTCAGCAAAGCACCCAGGTGAAATATCACCCCATCTAACCCACATATTCTCACTGTCTCACAATTGTTAGTGCCAGGAAGTAAAGAAACCACAAAATTAAAACGTGTGAAAAAACAAGGCCCACCTGGCCTGTCTAGGATTAAGTCGCTTGGCTGATTCGAGATAAACCAGATTCTTATGGTCTGTGAGGACCACCACCTGGTGTTTGGCTCCTTCCAGCCAAAGTCTCCACTCTTCAAAAGGCCCACTTCATGGCCAATAACTTCCGATTACCCACGTCATATTTTACGTTTCAGTTGGAGAAAATTTTCGAGAGAAAAAGGCACAAGGGTTACTCTTAGAGGTCTCTGGATCTCTTTGGGACAAAACGGCACCTGCCCCAATCTCAGAGGTATCAACCTCCACCTGAAACGGCAGAGAAATATCAGGCTGCCGTAGAACAGGAGCAGAAGTGAACCTCTGCTTAAGTTCCTGAAATGCAGAGACTGCCTCAGGAGGCCAATTCACCACATCAGAACCCTTTCTGGTCAAATCAGTTAATGGTTTAACAATACCGGAGAAATTACCAATAAATTTACGATAAAAATTGGCAAAACCCAAAAATCTCTGAAGAGTCTTTAATGAAGTAGGTTGGACCCAATCACAGATGGCTTGAACCTTGATCGGTCCATTTCAATAACAGACGGAGACAAAATGATCTCAGAAATGAGACCTTCTGTACGCCAAAAAGACACTTTGATCCCTTCACATACAGTGCATTCTCTCTCAAAATCTGGAACACAGTCCGAACATGTTTCACATGAGAGTCCCAGTCATTGCAAAAAATCAAGATATCATCCAAATAAAGAATCAGAAATTTATCCACAAAATCCCTGAAAAATATCATTCATGAAGGATTGGAAGACGGAAGGAGCATTAGTGAGCCCAAAAGGCATCACTAGGTACTCAAAATGCTCCTCTGGGGTATTAAATGCCGTCTTCCATTCATCCCGTGCTTAATGCGAATAAGGTTATACGCCCCCCTGAGGTCAAGCTTGGTAAACCAACTCGCACTTTTCACCCTGGAAAACAGGTCAGAAATCAAGGGTAAAGGATATTGATACTTCACAGTGATTTATTCAAGAGACGATAATCAATACACGGCCTCAATGAACCATCCTTTTGGCCACAAAAAAAAAAAACCGGCACCCAGGGTGAAGAGGATGGTCTGATATGACCCCTCTCCAATGACTCCTTGATATAAGATCGCATAGCATCTTTGTTCAGGTACAGACAGTTTAAAAAGGCGACCTTTAGGAAATTTACCACCAGGCACTAATTCAATAGCGCAATCGTAGCTCCTGTGAGGGGGCAAAGTATGCGGATTTACTTTCACTAAATACTTCCGAAAAACAGTCAAAAAGTCAGGAACATCCTGAGACTTGGGAGAGGCAGAAAAAACAGGAGTGTCGGCATTAACACATTGGCAGCCCCAACTGGTCACATACACAGATTTCCAATCCAAAACAGGATTATGAGACTGTAACAAAGGGAAACCTAGTACAATAATGTCATGCAGATTATACAGCACCCAGAAATTTGCAACTCTCCTGATGATCTGGTTCAACCCTCATTATCACCTGAGTAGAAAACTGGGTTTATTCTCCGCCAAAGGGTGGAATCAATGCCCAGTAGGGAAATAGACTTCCGCAGGGGTATCATGGGAAACCCACAACATTTGGCAAAGTCAAAATCCATCAGGTTAATAGCTGCTCCTGAATCAGCAAAAGCCTGAGCAGAAAATGTGGACAGGGAGCAAATCAGGGTAACAGTCAACAGAAATTTAGTCTGAACACTACCCAAGACAACTGAGCGTGCAAAACGTCATCCCCGCTTAGTGCAGATGGAAATAGCATGAGAGGACATCACCCAAACAGTAGAAACATAACCCATTGCGCTTTCGAAACTCATGACGTGAGCACCCAAAGTCACTCTATCACACTGCATGGGCTCAGAACTGGCTCACAAGGAAACACTATCTCACGCATACCTCTGCGCTCACGCAAACATCTGTCAATTTGAATAGCCAATGACATAGAATCATTGAGACCAAGGGAGCAGGGAATCCCACCATAACATCCTTTACATTCTCTGACAAGCCCCTTCTGAAAGAGGGCACCCAAAGCATCATCATTCCATTTGGTCAGGACTGCCCACTTTCGGAATTTTGACAGTACAACTCAGCATCTTCAAGACCCTGATTTAATGCCAACAAGGTTTTTTCAGCTTGAAACAGTGACATTAGGTTCATCGTACAATAACCCCAGAGCCAGAAAAAATGCATCAATATCATTCAAAACAGGATCCCCAGGTGTCAGGGAAAAAAGCCCAACCCTGAGGATCGCCGTGCAGGAGAGAGATGACAATTTGAACCTGCTGTGCTGCGTTACCTGAGGACTTAGGCTTTAAGGCAAAAAAACAACTTTCAGTTATTTTGAAATTCGAAATTTAGCCTGATCCCCCAAAAACAAATCTGGCATGGGAATCCTAGGTTCCACAACCGCAAACCCAGCAAGATAGGTAGCAATACTCCGAACCTCAGTGGCAAGGGTGATCCACACGGCCAGACAACTGTGCAAACTCCATTGAGAGAAAAAAAATCCTCCTCAGCACCGAGAAAAAGAGGGAAAAATTGCAACAGACAGAAAAAAAAAATCTCTGACAACTCTGAACTTTTTTCTTTCACACTATTTTACCCTTCTGTGAGTTCCATATAATTTTCAGATTGGCCGGTGATACTGTTATGTTTCGGTAGCTGAGGAGGACAGGAACAACAGCAGGGCAGCCGAACACCTGAGATTGGTAACTGATGGGTTGCAGATTCCTAAACTAACGACACAACTAGAGGTAGCCGTGGAGCGTTCCTACGTTGATCCTAGACACCTCGTCACAGCCTGAGAGATAACTACACCTAAAGGCAGAAAGATGAAAGCTATCTGCCCCGAGCAGATCCCCAAAGAAAATAGGAAGCCCCCAAACATATAATTGGCGGTTAGACAAGATGAAAATACAAACATAGGCAGAAAATAGACTGAGGAAACGCTGGGGCCACAAGCTGACTAAATAGGATAGGAAGGAAGAGATTACTTTCTGCAACCCAGAAAACCCTGCAAAAAATCCAACAATTCTGATTACAAAAATACTGAGATCACACGATCTCGCCACCCACTAAATCAGATCTCAGTGTGAACAAAACCCAAGCAGCAGCCGCTGAAAAAACAGGAAAAAGCAAATGAGCAAATAACAGTGGCTGCAGATAAACTGTGAGGAGCTCAGGCCCCAGGAGGGGACCTGGCTGACCTCCACAAAAGTGCAGAAAACAATACAAAAAGCAAGCACAAAAAGAAAAGCAAAAAATATCTTATCTGAAAGCAGGAGATGCAGGCAAGACTCCAGCAAACTTCCAAATGAACAAGGAACCACAATTGAGACTAGAACAATTGATCACCAGCAACCATCATGGGAGGGAACCTCCCTTATAATCAACCATCAGTGAACCCAGATTGCCACCTCCTTGCTGAAAGGTTCAGTACTGTCTGCAACCACCAGAGGAGCCCTGCTCAGAAACCATCTCTAACACATTCAAACAGCGGGCTCTCCAAATTAATGCCAGCTACTTTAAGTGATTGACCTTGTGCTTTATTTATAGCATAGCAAATGCAATCGAATTGGGAACTACAGACGCTTAAAATTGAAGGGCATGCCGCTTGGTACCAAAGGAATAGCGTAATGAAAACATTTCTCCCTTAGATTTCCCATAGAAGTGGCTTCAATAACATTGGGGCAGAGAACTCTTAATGCACAATCTTGTGCCGAATAACACATTTTGGTGGGTCAAGGTTCCGAAGCAAAATTATTGTGGCTCCTATTTTTAAAGTGAGCTTATGCGGTGGCTACCAGGAGGCCCAAAGAATCAGGAACTCCAATGGTATATTACGGATTGTTCACTCTCCATGACTGAATCAATGGACATGTATGTGGTGGCTAGACCAGGCAGCCTTCCCTGAATTAGTAAATTTATGAGCTGACACTATCATTTTTAGGCCCTAGGATTTGCACATTCACAAAGCCACTGATGGTTGTTAAAATTGTTACAAATATCAGGGTAAAACTTGGTCAATAAGTTCCATTACCGAATGTCATTTCACAAAATTCTTCTGGAAAGTTAATGAGACCATAAGTGGAATCATAGGTAACCTGTCATTTCCAAGGCATAGTAGCTGGTGTGTAAATTTGTCCGCAGTTTCTTTCCCATCAAATGAACCTGCATATTAGTAGTAAGAGTTGGCTTCTGAACATGTATCCAAAGATAAGAAGATTTTAGACAGGCATTCAGTTCATCCGCTGGTGTTGCTCCCTTAAGAACAGGTAATGTCTGGCAGAACTCACCTGTAAAAATTACAACATTCCCCCCATTAAACAATCAGTTCCCTGCAGATCTTTCAAGGTGGGATCAAGGGCCTCGACCGCTTTCTTGTCCCATGGTACATTCATCCCCAAACAATTACTTTGAAAGTTTGTAATACCTTACTTTCCCAGAGCCCTTATTGATATTACAGACAGGAGTTTTTGGACAGTGCTAGATTAAAGGGCAATCCTAGTGCTGAATGAGCCGTGCGCCCTTCATCTAAAAGAGTGGCCGCAATCCCAGATGATGCAACATCAAAGGCAATGCCATTGTTTGATCGAATCTCTGCAAGCAGAAATTAATTAAAAAATATTTTACCTGTACCTCCTGATGCATCTAGGAAAAATATTCTCCCCATTTCCACCGGAAATCTGTGCCATAATTGCCATATAAACCGATCTTGGTCATCAACAAAAAGAGGCATATTTAATATGACAAAATTCTTTACATTTTTTCCAAATCATAGCTTTTTTTCTTGCAGAATATCTCTTTTAATAATATCAAAGTCTGGTCAATTTGTGCTGTTAAACCCAATTCTATTGATAGATAATCACCTTTCTTCTAAATCAAGAGGGCTTTGTTGAAATATGTCAGCAGTGAAATTTAAGTTAAGTCTGTATTAACTCTCCTTTCACTCTAAGAATATCGTCACTAAGAAATTCTTTGTATTTGTCCCAAAGCCCACAGGGATTGGAAGGTGCGCAGGTTGTAATTATTATGTGGGAAAAGGTCTCTTAGTTGAGTGTAAAGCGAGTGAGAGATGCTTCTGCAATGTCATGTTCCAGTGTTGATCGTCTTCGATCAGACCACTTTTGGCATGCTTTCCTGTAAGTTTGACACAGCTTTCCATCACTATTTCAAATCTGTGAAAGAAGTGGCCCCGGACAGTGTGAAGCAGTAATCGGAGGTAGTAACACTCTGTGTGTTGTTTGGATGCACTGTATACACACGTCCAAGAGCATCACTGGAATGTCTGTCCCATCCTGGGACCCTTGCACCTTGTTTCCTCTGCAAAATACTTTTCTTGATTTATTCCATGTATAATATTTTGGATCATCTGAATATAATAAAGTCCTTGCAAATGGATCTGCTTGACATAGGAGAAAGAAAGCTGTCAATGTTGTATTGGGTGGTCGAGCAGCCCTTTCCTCTGCATTGTTGGGAGTAAAATAAACTCTCCATTTTCAGATGGACACTGAGATGAACTACAGCCGGATGTCTTTCATGGATGGGAAAATTTAGTGATCGCCACACAGCTTCATTACTACTTATGTACCTTCCCATCTGATACAGCATAATCTCATCAATGTACATTTTGGATTCTCTAGTTGGAAAACTGCCATATCACTGCCCTTGTTACATATTTGCAAATGTTTAAATCGACTTAAAGAGTTACAATATTCTATGTTAATGTGTGCATCAAACATTTTTGAAAGCAGTGGAGAGTAAAAGGTATGCCACCCTAAACAACATCGCTAACGGGATCGCTAAAAAACGTCACTATTTAGCCGATCCCGTTAGCGATGTTGTTGTGTGCGGCAGCTTCCAGCGGACGAGCTTCCTGCTGTGAACTCGCTCGTCGCTGGAATTGCTCAGGACCCTTTTTTCTCGTCGCGCTCCCGCTGGGTAAGTAATTTTCGCTGAGTGTGGCACCTTTTTTAGCGATTTTACGGTACTTTTGTACCGCTAAAGTCGTTAAGGAGATCGCTAACCGCGATAGCGCCCTTAACGATATCGCTAAATTAGGTAGCACTCAGCGATATAGAAACAATCCCGCTAGCGATCTCATTAGTATGCGACGCTAACGAGATCGCTAGCGGGATTGCGTAGTGTGGCAGTACCTTAAGGTATAACCCATCGATTATCTATTTCAATATTTGTGTTTTTTTTAACCTTTTTAATCTGATTGTTGCTTTAAATATCCTCCCTGTTTCAGGTTTCCGTCTTCTGTAAAGAGGATAACCATCTTCTCCTTGTGTTTCTACAATTAAATTGCGAGGATATTTTTTTAGCACATTTTCCTTTCTTCATACATGGCGATCTTGGGTTAAGTGGCCCAAATGGGCCATGGATCATATTTTTAGAAATTGTTTCAAATAAAGTACCGGTCCTCGTCTGGATTTGGATGCTCAGCATTAATAGCACTGTCAATTTGATCATGCATATCTTATCCTTTAGCCATATCAGTAAATGAGCATGTGGAAACCTCTTTTTTGCCACTAATTGAAGACATCCAACACTGACTGTTACCAAAAATGTAAACACTTTGTAATTACGTCCATGAACTTGATCATTTTATTTAAAAACCCTTGCTGTTAAATCATTGCGATCAGAGGTCCCTGACCATTCAGAAGCTCTTCCCTTATCTCTGACTAAGTTGATTAAATGTAACTGTAATAAACAAATCAGGATGACCAAAATATCCGAACATATGTCATGGCGTCCTCAGCATACTCATCATATTTTGTGACATCCAGTTAAATTTAGCTGGTAAAATAAACATACACCCAATGTCAGCGACGCTGCAATCATTAGCAACAGCATCCCTTAAAATAATGTATTCAGTACTCTAAGTTTTTGTTGGTTCAATCGTATTACAAAAGACGCTCACTTTCCACCTTGGCATACATATCAACTATAAATTGATGAAAAGTTGCTTACATTGTAAAATGGGTTAGAAGACCCATGTCTGATCATTACTGTATTTGGTAGCATAAAAGTCCATAGATGAATTTTTTTTTATTGATTGGCCTAGCAGTCTTGGATCAATCTATGCTGGATAAAGTATAGCCATCTTGCCTTTCCAAAATATTATAGGATATGCAGAGCATCATATGAATCTATTGTTTCTGCAATACGTTGAAGATTTTTGCTTCATCGCTGAATAATTATATCTCGGCTTTGAAAGTCCTGTCAAACTATTACTTCGTTAACAGTGGGAGAATTAAATTGCCTTTCATGCTCGCCAACCGCTTTCTTGTCTGCTCTTATTACAACTTGATATTCACCACTTGGCATTCTTTCTAAGGCTGTTTTGAAAGGTTTACTAATTGATTGTTTCTGATGGAAAAGTCTTTGCAAATTCAACACAATCCTTTTTTTGTCGCGAGTTTAGCTTCACAATGCCTATTAGCTTGCATTTGTTCATCTCCCAAAAAATACGTTTGTAAAAACTTGGATCTTCATTTGCTACAGAAGCATTGAACTGATTTTTGTGATATATTTGCCCTGGACGGCATAAATCCTGCTTCCTGGAGTACAGCTGTTGTACCAAAGGATGTCATCTGGAAAATGAATTGTAACTCCAAATATTTTGCAGAAAATACTTGGACTTGGGAGTTGTGACTTTTTGGGGGAGGAACGGTGATGATCTGGGGATGCTTCAGCAAGGCTGCAATTGGACAGGTTATTCTTTGTGAAGGACAAAATGAATCAAGCCGCATACAAGGGTTTTCCTTGAAAAACAGTTGATTTCTTTTGCTCAGGCAATGTTCCCCAACTCTGAAACTGTTTTTTCCAGCAGGACAATGCACCTTGTCACAAAAGCTAGGTCAATCAATGTGTGCTGAAGGACCACCACATCAAATCCCTGTCATGGCCAAACAGACAGGACCTTGCCTGTAGACCAATCTGAAGCTGCAACATAACCAAATCAGCTGATGTCCGAGCACCAATGAGAAGGCGCCACATCACGGACATGCTCAGTAGGGTGAAATCTGGACTTAGGCTGCAGAGCAGAACGCTGCAAGTGTAAACCAGTTGTCACCATAGGTTTAGCCAGAGACCCAGCAATAACTACACTGCAGCAGGAGCCTGGGCAAGCACAGGGCCGGAACCTGGCAGAGCAAGTCATCCCAGTTGGCCGAACCTGCATGGGAGACCACAGCACCAGACAAGGCTTGGGATCCATCCCAAACAGCGGAAAAATCCCACGTCTAACAAAAGCTTGATTAAAAAATCATGGTTATTGTCATGGGTGCATCGCCACGAAGATCGTCGCGATTGCACATTCTGACTTTCCACAGCTGAGCTGCTGTTTCTTTGTGTTTGGTAATGAGAGAGTTATTTTTACTACTCTTTGCTAAGACTAGGTCCAGCCCCTCGGCCGCTGCTTTTGATTAATGTTCTAATAGTTTCCTTTATATTCCTGCAGTCTGGGTTAGATGCCGTTGAAAGCCTTTATGTAGTCTAGCAGACGGATCGGTTCTGAGAAAACTTAAGCTAAGAGCTCCTTAGTTTGTTTTTTACTCTTATAGCTTATAGTTTACTCTGAGACCTTAGTGTTGTTCCTACGTGTGTGAGTGTTGTATGTAAGACTTTATTTACTTTATTTCTTGTCTTTCTTGTATGTCCTTTCTGTTCATTACCGTTACCTGTTCATTCCCTTTGGTGGTAATCAGGGTCTCTTAGGACTAGATTTACAGTTGGCAGGATTGATAGGAGACAGGGTTTACGCTGGTGGCCTGGACCTCTGTACCTTAAACAGTACCTCCAGGTAGAGGGATTAGTCAGGACCCAGTTTAGGTCGCATAGACCCCGGTCCCCCCCCTAGCCGGGACAGGAAAACGGATTCAGTATGACCCACGGACATTCTGTCAGGTAATTCATGTTATCAATATCTTGGGCAGTTAATTGATGTTGCCCTTTGATATAGATTACTGTCACACATATTATAGCTAACAGCGGACATTTTCACCGGCCATACAAAAGAATCTCTCCACTGTATGGATCCGTACCCGCTGGCCCGGCGTTGCAGGGGTTTTGTCCAGGAGTTTGCAACTTAAGTCCAAGGTTTTTGTCCCCCCCGGAGCAAACCAATCTGAACCTAAGTTGCTCTCCGGGACAGGTTCACTGGTGGGCGGGACAAATTTTTTTACCTTCCGGAGGGCATGTAAATGTACTTTTTGGCTGCGGCCTCGTCATCTGGGATAAAAGGCAAGGGGGAATTGTTTCTCGCTCTTACAAGGGGCCCCAACTTGGGGTTCTCTATTCCCCACCCCCAACTCCATCAGTGGATGATTTTTTACTGCCCTGGTTGGTAATGATATCCGATCGAGTCTCCCTTGCTAAACAAAGTTCTAAAATACGGCAAGGGAAATCGTCCACGGAGGAATATTCTTCTGGTTCCGTAGATGGGCAACAGATATCAGTGGAAGACCCGCTCTAGGACCAAATTTTTTGTCAAGGGTTTCGACAAATTTAAAGATGTGTTGGCTCATATGATTCCCTCCATCACGGAGGCTGCTATGGCCCTCGCTATTCCTTGAAGACGACTTCGGGGAAGACGCAGGTAACTCCGCCTCCCGTGAGACTCCACCACTACAAACCCCCTTTATCTGAGGTTCCCCGGGTCTTTTTCTGAGGACCCCCATCAGTTGGGAGGGATATCAATTTTGTGGAGGGAATCGGCGGTGCCCCGAAACAAAAGGTGTTTCTTTTGGCGGGGAGAGGGTTTTTTTTTTTTTTTTTTTTTTTGTTGGGGGTGGTCCACCCCCGGGCCCTTTGAGCAAAGGAGTTTAACCTGGGTGGTATTTCTCCCCAAATCCCTCTCAGTTTCCGTGCCGCGGAGGTGGTGATTGGTACTAGAACGAGAGGATTTCGTTTTCTTGATGTGGGTCCGGGGCTAATCTGGGGACGCTCGGTTTGCCCAGGTGCATTTTGGATGCAACTGAGTGTATTGGCCAACCGTCCATAGTCCCTATTGATTCAACCCCGTCAAGGTAGCTTGGTACAAGTGTTAAACTAGATCTTCGAGTAGGGGAATACATAAAGAAATTGTCCTTGTTATGTGTTGAGGGTCACCTACTCCTATTGTGTTGGGCTTCCTTGTTGGCTAAACATAACCCAGTATGATGGGGAATACAGAAAGATAAGCCATGGGGGATTTTGCAGGAATAATGCATAGCACGGGCATCGGTGCGGTTGGCCAGGACTTTGCCTCCTTTTTCTGGAGGACTTTGGGGGGATGTTCTCAGAGAGGGGTGTAAAGAGTTACCCCTCATCGGCATAGACGCCAATAAATGGCTTCCTGATGCCTTATCTTACTTTCCCAGGGCCGGGAAGAATGATCCGGCCACCAGGAGGGGAGTTTTAGTGTCAGCTGTATCTCTAGTTGAGGGGGGGGGTATGGGGGCTCAGGGGCCCCCCTGTGGGACTTCCAGGGACTGGTAGTTCCAGATCGCTTAAGACTAGGGTTAGGGGACCGTTACAAACGGATGGTATAGGAGGGAGTTTCTGGTCTAGATCTGAAGGTGAACACGGTTTGGTTTTTCCACCAGGAATATAAACTTAAAGTTTCCTCCGGAGGTTGGGTCCCAATTCTTTGGCCGTTCGGATCAGTTCCATAATTATCCTGTGGCATTTGTCGGACCTCCCTCTACTTTAAAATTCATAATGTTTCACAAGTCATTACTTAAAAAGTATGTGGCACCGTCATACCGCACCTCTTCCTCCTCCTTCAGGTATCAAGATAACGGGAATTTCATGGGTCGAAAATCATTGACCTGTCTCAGTCCCATCCCCTCAACTTAGTTTCATTGGAGGGGGTAATGGTCCTGAGGAGAGGACGTGGGCCCCTGCGTCTGATGCTAACGCAGATCGATGGTTGGACCTTTCACAAACTTACCCGGACAACCTGGTCAGAGGGTCCGGAGGCCCCCGTAAAGGGGGGGTACTGTCTGGGCCCCCAAGATCGCGCGATTGCCATTCGACTTCTCACGCTGACTGCTGTTTCTTTTGTTTGGTAATGAAAGTTAATTTTACCGCTCTTTGCTAAGACTAGGTCCACCCGGGGCTGCTTTTATTTTTCAATTATTTCCTTATATTCCTCCGTCTGGTGTTTAACGCCGGTGAAAGCCTTTATGTATCTACAGATGGATCGGTTCTAAAGAATACTTAAGCTAAGAGCTCCTTGTTTTTTTACCTTATAGCTTAAAGTTTTCTCGAACCTTAGGTGTTCCACGGTTTGAGGTTTATGAAGACTTTATTTACTTTATTTCTTTCTTTCTTGTATGTCTTTTTTTTATTAACCGTTACCTGTTCATTCCCTTTGGGGAATCAGGGTCCTTCTTAGGACTAGATTACAGTTTGGCAGGGATTGTAGGAGACAGGGTTTACCTGGTGGCCTGGACCCCTTACCTTTAACAGTACCCCAGGAAAGGGGATTTTCAGGACCCCAGTTTAGGGTACTAGACCCCCGGCACCCTCTAGCCGGAGACAGCGTAAAACGGATTCAGATTGACCCCGGGACATTCTGTAGGTAATTCTAGTTACATTAACTTGCCCATGTTATATTGTATTTTCCCTTTTGAATGATTTATGTACACATATATAATCTGCATAAGGTGACTTTTATTCCACAAAATATTGATTATCTGAACTCTTCCGAGTAAAAACAATAGATTGTTGTTTCTAAAATGATTAAACTTGTTTTTCTTAGCATTATTTGAGGTCTGCAATACTGTATTTTTTTTGTTATTTTGACCATTTTCCATTTTCTAAAAATAAATAAAAAATTTAAGCGGAAATTAGTAGAAATGTTTCATATTTAAGAAAAAAAGAGAATTTAATTTTACCAAAAATAACCTAAAAGAGAAAAATCCAAACTGAAAATTTTGAGTGGTCTCTTAAATTTTTGCCAAGTTTCATTATATTGTGAGACAGGAGAGTATGTGTATTGAAATGGGTGTTTTTTCACCTGCTACTTTTGAGGTAAAGGGAGGTTTGTGGCTTTGTAGACCCTAGTGGAGAGAAAGGTCACTACCCTACTTCAGTCCACTTGCAGCTCACCAAAATCATCAGGGTTAATTAAGACCAGAATAGGTGTTTGGAAAAAGCAGGGAGCCTTTTATCTGAACAAGGATCTAGGCACAAGAAGCAGTCTCCGGTTTGAGCTATCCATTGGGTGCTCGATGTACCCACCAGGGTAGTCCATGAGAACCGGCGAAAGCGGCTGAAAGGAGGGACTCTCCAATCTGGACATTAAAGGGCCCCTTCAGACACAAGGAGGAACTCGGAACCTCCAGTGGTAAATGCTGAACAAGTGTTTTTTTGGGCCCCCCGGTGGTAAGCCGGGACCCGATAGAAAGGGAAATCTATCTAAGGTATTAGTGGCTAGACAAGCCCAGTCTTCTGTTTTATGATTTTTTTTTTATCTGTTGCTTGGACTTTAAAAAACTGGTTGCGGCCAGTTTTTCACCAGAAGCTGTCTGAAGAACTGTTTCGTGCCACCGTTACCCAGACAGCGACCCAGAGCTAATCCCCTGAAAAGCTTAATTGGCGGAGAATGCTGGGGCAGCACGTGTGATACAAATGGGCTGGAATGGCGTGGGCACAGTGGCTTAAGAGCAGCAAAAAGGTGAATCTGTTGAAAAGCGCAGAAAAAAAAAAAAAAAGTGTGTCAAAGAAACGTTATTGGGCTCTTAAGGACAGACCCTAATAAGTTTGCAAAAGAGAAAAAAAAAAAAGTGTGTCTGCACGCAAAGCTGAATTGTTGTGGAAAAGACTTGGAGTGGCAGCAGCAAAGGAAAACGTCTATTGGGCATCTTAAAGAACAGTAGCCCTATTAGAGTTTGCAGAGAAAAAAAAAAAGTGTCCTGCACAGAGCTGAATTTTTTCTGTGGAAAAGACTGTGGAGTGGTAAGCTTGAGTGAAACGCCGTTGTTGAGCAGAGAAGCTGAAATGATGACAGCATGGGGCCTGTTTGAACAAATGGCGCAAGTTAATGTCAACAAAGACGCCGGGTTGAACAGATAGCCGGCAGTATGGAGGAGCCATTGGTACCTGGTACAGGCCCGCGAAGCATGCGCAAGCATGGGCAGCAGCGCCGGACCACAGTGCTGCAGCAGGCCCACACAATTCCTCGCGAGCAGGAGAATGACCGGTTGTTTTTGAGCGGTTGCAGACTCAGGGGACTGCACGCCGTCCCCAAAAATGTTTCAAAAGTCACCTGCATTTCTGCTTAAAAGAAGGCGGTAAGACGTCCCTGAAAAAGAAACCCCCGTGAGGTGGAGTAATCTCACAGTTTGAGGGACTGGCAGGAAGGAAATCTGCCCTATCTGAATGGGCCCAGATGGTCGCCCCACTGATTGGGAAACCCCAAAGGGCCTATGCTGACCAACGAGCAGGACAGCCAAGACATGCCAAAACTAAAGCGGAGATTCTTCCCGGGGGGGATTGTTACGGGTTTACAGCCCTCCAGGGGATTCATGACTGGAGAACAGTTGGGAGGCTGCAGAAGCAAACCTGATTATGGAGTTGAAAAGATAAGTGAACCCTACACCCCAGTCCTCCTGAGCGCCAATCGTCTGGTCAGCCTGAGGAGAAGGGCCTTCCCCAGCAAGACTGGCTCCGTGACCACCGTCGAGAGTCGTCACTTCAGAGTTCCCGGACGCTGAATCTGCGGTAAGAGCGTTCCCCGCTGTTGGGGACAGGGGTATGCGATAAGCGGTTGGGCCCGGGGGACATAGGGGGGAGAGTGTGATGGACAGGTCGGAGATGTCTAAATTTAAAGCCAACTTCCAATAGAGGGGGACCATGTATTGTGATGTTTGGGAGACCCCCTCCCTGCGCAGAGCCTGTGTGTTGTCCACCTCACCGAAGAGACTGCCCAGGTGTTCCCGGGGTTGTAAATGACCCCGCCGGCCCTCTTACTCGAGAGTCCAAGGACCCGTATTACAGCCGATTGATAGGGACTTCACCCGAAACACCTGAGTAAGGTGGCACCTGGGACACCAAAGCTACCCGAGACTGCCGTGGACTTGGTCCCCAACCCGGGGGGTTTCATATAAGTGGGGTAGTGAAGAACCTGGTGCACCCTCTATTGGGTAAGCTTTCCCCCGACCTAAGGGTCCTGGGGGGAAATTTTCTGATGGACAGTGTGTTGAAGCCCTACTGAGGGTGCCATCCGAGGGGCGGAACACAAGCTAGGGGCCGTTAACTTTGTGTGATGATGAAAAATAAGAGATGATGATGAGACATGATAATTTGATGACCTGATAAGAGAGATGAAATGATTGTGAGAAGGGGATCAGATAATGTGATGACCAGATAAA
>JARQOD010002751.1:0-73593 GCA_033576555.1 Oophaga sylvatica | reverse complement strand
CCGAAAAAATATACCCCGAAAGTATCCCTCCATATAAAGCACATTTCTCTATTTTGGCAATAAAGAATGCTCTCTGAGTCTCTGGAGGACAGAGCGGACGTGTTGGACCGTGCGTCCTAAGGTCAGAAGAGTAAATCAGGATGTCGTCCAAATAAACGACCACATAAACACCACTAATGTCTCGAAAATCTCATTCACAAAATTTCTGAAACACTGCAGGTGCATTACTGAGCCCGAACTTCATTACGAGATACTCAAAGTAGCCAAGGGGTGTGTTAAGCGCGGCCCTTCCACTCTCTCCCTTCTTTTACGGACAAGATTATATGCTCCTCGGAGGTCAAGTTTATAAACCAACGGCCCCCAAACAGCTGATTATAAAGATCAGGAATGTTTGGGAAATGGATACGGTTTTTCACAGTGATTGCTTTTAAAACTCACAGTAATCAATGCAAGGTCTGAGACCACCATCTTCTTTCCACAAAAAAGAACCCGACCCCAACGGGTGAGTTGGATGGTCTAATAAACCCTTTTCGCAAACTGTCTGCTATGTAGTCTTTCAGGGCCTGACGTTCTGGACCAAGAGGTTAAATATTCTCCCCCTTAGGGAGACGAGAATCCGGTACTAAGTCTATGGGCAATCGTACTTTCTATGAGGGGGTAATTTCCTGATTCCAATACAGAAAATACACCTCATAATCTCTAAATGCATGGGGTACAAAGGAGGTGTGACTTTAATTTGGGTTCACTGATAGCAATATACAATTATCCGACACCTGGGCTCCAGCGCACGATATCACCCATGCCAGTCAATGACTGGATTATGTTTGCATAACCATGCATCCCCAGAATAAGAGCGGTTTGATAAATTATGGCTAACAAAAAATGACACTGTTCAGCATGTAACGATCCCACTGACATTGATACTTCCTCAGTGACAAACTCCACTCCATTCTGGATGATAGGAGCGCCATTAATCGCAGTGGTTTTAATAGGCGCATTAAGCCTTAGCAGTGGTACACCAAGATTCCTCGCTACCAGGAGATCTATGAAATTCCCTTCTGAGCCACTATCCAGATAAGCCTCCACACACTCAGATTTCTTCAGGTAAGACAAAGAAGTAGGTAAAAGGACTTTGGCCGCATTAGCGGGCAATACCTAGGCACCTGGACAGGCATGGCCAGAGCTACCCAGGTGCTGACGTCCAGGGAGTGAAGGCTTCTGAGGTCCAGTGTTCTCCCAGAGGTCCCTAGACTGTGGCTTGTGCAGCATGTTAGTAAGAGATGATGGGAGTGATCCTCCACAGGACTGAGCAATGAAGCAGGACACAGGTGCTTTAGCAACAGAATCAGCTCAGAAAAGGAGAGGAAGGAAAAAAAAATTTCAGGGAAAAGGTTAGGAAATGCTTTTATATACAGTATAGCCAGAATATATATAAAAACGTTTTTTTAAGGCCAGATATAATGTGACGTCCGTCCACTGCAGGTCTGAACTGCAGGTAAGACAGCACCTCGAGAAACCCCGAGACCCTTTACCCCTATACAGGGATCTGGAATTACAGCAAAGCCCAGGGGGTAGCTGCCTATGAGAGCAGTGGACCAGGGCAGGAAGGACGCTAGGGAGGGAATAAAAAACTGGACAGAAAGAATAGTCAAGAGTCAAGGTCAAAACCGAATGCCAGTTCCCAAAATGTATAGGAGCCCTTGATGGGAAGCACATCCGTGTGCGTAAGCTGCCGAACTCAGGTTCCCAATTCTATAATTATAAACAATATTTTTCTGTAGTGCTGTTGACAGTAACTACAGGTTAATAATTGTAGACATTGGGGCCTATGGAAGAACTGGAGACTCTAGAGCAGTGTTTCTCAACTCCAGTTCTCAGGACCCACCAACAGGTCATGTTTTCAGGATTTCCTTAGTATTGCACAGGTGATAAAATTATCACCTGCTCAAGCATTAATTCCATCACCTTTGCAATACTAAGGAAATCCTGAAAACATGACCTGTTGGTGGGTCCTGAGGACTGGAGTTGAGAAACACTGCTCTAGAGTCTTCAATTCTTCCATTATGGGTCGGCGGATGCGCAATAACCAGTTGCACCTACCACCAGCACGTCAACTTCCTGGCTCGAATCTGGAACCTGTGCCGTATGTTGTAGTTGGGGATGAGGCCTTCCAACTATCAAGGAATGTCATGAGGCCATATCCATGACGAAACCTTGACCACCGTCGTTGGATCTTCAACTTGTGCCTATCACGGGCTCGGCGCCTGGTGGAGTGTGCCTTTGGCATTCTATGTGCAAAATGGCGGGTCCTCCAGTCTGCTATTCAGCTGAGTGAAGCCAACGTCAATAAGGTCATCAAAGCATGTGTTGTCCTACATAATTTCACTAGAATGCATGATTGTGGCCCATCAGATGTTGGTGAAAGTGTGGTGATCAATGGGGATATGCCTAGGCCGCATGTCATCCCTTTATGTCGTCCACTCTCAGGACTGAAAACCCGTGATATCTTTACCCAGTATTTTGTGTCACCTCAAAGTACTACAACCTGGCAAGATGAGCCATTATCAATGCTGTAATGTTGTTCTGTGTGTATAGATAAATGTGTTTTTCTCTGCCATAGTCTTTGTGTCTGGTGTTCATGTTCATAACAGATGTGTTGGTGGTTTAGTAGAAAGAACTTATGAAAGAAGAGTCCAAACTTTATAAAAAAAATAACAAGAGGTACCTCCAAAACATATTAATTAAATGAATAGGAGTGGAAATCCACTGTTAAATTAAATTAAATAGCAACATAGCTGCGACTCATCTTAACGTATGAAAAACTGAGGACCAAGAGTCAAAATGCTAAATAAAAAACTAATTTTATTGAAACAATTTATAAGAATCTCAAACAAGAAAAAAGAAATTTAACCCCTTCCCGACCCATGACGCCACGTAGGCGTCATGAAAACCTGTGCCAATCCGACCCATGACGCCTATGTGGCGTCATGAAAGGATCTCGTCCCTGCGGGCCGGGAGACCGGGGTCACTGAAAGGTCACCCGACCCGCCGGCACAGGACCCTTTGTACTTCACCACAGGGGGTTGGCTTAACCCCCCCGTGGCCACGATCGCTCTGATTGGCTGTTAAAAGTGAAACAGCCAATCAGAGCAATGTGTAATATTTCACCAATTTAATTGGTGAAATATTACAATCCAGCCATGGCCGATGCTGCAATAGCATCTGCCATGGCTGGAGACCGAGCCCTGACCCCCCCACACCGAGTCACGGCGGTGATCGGCCGCCGCCACCGAAAGATGGCAGCGATCGGTCACCGCCGTCACTTACAGCTCCCCTCCTCTTTTGGTCCACTGCCCCCACTTCCTATCCCCCCCCCCAGCCTTCCGACCCCCCTACTCACCTCTCCCGATCCACCGATGTCCCACGATCGGGCCCGGCGTCCGCCCGGGCCTCTTCATGGGCGCCGCCATATTGGAAAATGGCGGGCGCATGCGCAGTGCGCCCGCCGGCCGGCGCATGCGCAGTGCGCCCCCCAGTGTTCAAAAATTTATTTTGATCACTGTGATAAACTGTCACAGTGATCAAAATAAAAAAAAGTAAATGAACCCCCCCTTTATCATAGGTAGGGACAAATAAAAAAAATAAAGAATTTTTTTTTTTTTTTCCTAGCGGATTTTGCTGCTGATCCGCAGCTGATTTTGCTGCGGATCCGTGGCGGATATCGCTGCTGATCCGCGGCGGATTTCGCTGCTGATCCGCGGCGGATTTCGCTGCTGATCCGCGGCGGATTTCGCTGCTGATCAGCGGCGGACTTCGCTGCTGATCCGCGGCGGACATCGCTGCTGATCCGCGGCGGATTTCGCTACGGATCCGCTGCGGATTTCGCTGCTGATCGGCGGCGGATTTCGCTGCTGATCGGCGGCGGATTTCGCTGCTGATCGGCGGCGGATTTCGCTGCTGATCCGCGGCGGATTTCGCTGCGGATCAGCAGCGGATTTCGCTGCTGATCCGCTGCGGATTTCGCTGCTGATCGGCGGCGGATTTCGCTGCTGATCGGCGGCGGATTTCGCTGCTGATCGGCGGCGGATTTCGCTGCTGATCCGCAGCGGATTTCGCTGCTGATAGGCAGCGGATTTCGCTGCTGATCGGCAGCGGATTTCGCTGCTGATCGGCGGCGGATTTCGCTGCGTATCCGCGACTGATTTCGCTGCGGATCCGCGACTGATTTCGCTGCGGATCCGCGACTGATTTCGCTGCGGATCCGCGACTGATTTCGCTGCGGATCCGCGACTGATTTCGCTGCGGATCCGCGACTGATTTCATTGCTGATCCGCAGCGGATTTCGCTGCTGATCGGCGGCGGATTTCGCTGCTGATCCGCGGCGGATTTCGCTGCGCATCCGCGACTGATTTCGCTGCGGATCCGCGACTGATTTAGCTGCGGATCCGCGACTGATTTCGCTGCGGATCCGCGACTGATTTCGCTGCGGATTCGCGGCGGATTTCGCTGCTGATCCGCGGCGGATTTCGCTGCTGATCCGCGGCGGATTTCGCTGCTGATCCGCGGCGGATTTCGCTGCTGATCCGCGACTGATTTTGCTGCTGATCCGCAGGTGATTATCTGCTGATTCATCTGCGCTAGCGGGTATAGCATAACGCGATCGCGTTATGCTATACCGTTACCAGCCGGTCAACGCTACGTGTTGAACGGGCTGGTAAAACGCAATATGAACCCAGCCTTAGGGTTAGAACTAGGGTTAGGGTTAGCATTAGGGCTAAGGTTAGAATTACGGTTAGGGTTGGAATTTGGGTTAGGGTTGGAATTAGGGTTAGGCTTGTAGTTAGGTTTATGGTTAGAGTTGGGATTAGGGGTGTTGGGGTTAGGGTTATGATTAGGGTTTGTATTAGGGTTAGGTGTGTGTAGGCGTTAGGGGTGTGTTGGGGTTAGGGTTGGAGTTAGAATTGAGGGTTTCCACTATTTAGGCACATCAGGGGGTCTCCATACGCGACATGGCGCCACCATTGATTCCTGCAAATTTTGCGTTCAAAAAGTCAAACAGTGCTCCCTTTATTCCAAGCCCCGACGTATGCCCAAACAGTGGTTTATCCCCACATATGAGGTATCAGCGTACTCGGGAAAAATTGCACAACAACTTTGGGGGTTCTAATTTCTCCTGTTAACATTGGGGAAAAAAATTGGGGACTAAAAATTATTTTTGTGGAAAAAAAATAATTTTATATTTTCACGGCTCTGCGTTATAAACTTCTGTGAAGGACTTGGAGATTCAAAGTGCTCACCACACATCTAGAGGAGTTCCTTGGGGGATCTAGTTTCCAAAATGGGGTCACTTGTGGGGAGTTTCTACTGTTTAGGCACATCAGTGACTCTGCAAACGTAACATGACGCCCGAAGACCATTCCATCAAGTGGGCATTTCAAAAGGTCACTACTTCCCATCCGAGCCCCGACGTGTGCCCATACAGTAGTTTTCTCCCACATATGGGATATCAGCATACTCAGGACAAATTGGACAACAACTTTTGGGGTCTAATTTCTCATGTTACCCTTGCGAAAATAAAAAAATTGGGGACTAAAAGATCCTGATTGTGGAAAAAATATGATTTTTTTATTTTCATGCCCGGGCGTTATAAACTTCTGTGTAGCCCTTGGGGGTTCAAAGTGCTCACCACACATCTAGATAAGTTCTTTGCGGTGTCTAGTTTCCAAAATGGGGTCACTTGTGGGGAGTTTCTACTGTTTAGGCGCATCAGGGCTCTGCAAACGTAACAAGATGCCCGCAGACCATTCCATCAAGTTGGCATTTCAAAGCGTCACTACATCCCTTCCGAGCCCTGACGTGTGCCCAAACAGTGGTTCCCCCCCACATATGGGGTACTAGCGTACTCAGGACAAACTGGACAACAACTTTCGGGGTCCAATTTCTCCTGTAACCATTGTGAAAATAAAAAATAGTGGGCTAAAAAATCATTTTTTGAGAAAAAAAAATGATATTTTATTTTCACGGCTCTGCGTTATAAACTTCTGTAAAGCACCTGGGGGGTTCAAAGTGCTCACTATGCATCTAGATAAGTTCCTTAGGGCGTCTAGTTTCCAAAATGGGGTCACTTGTGGGGGAGCTCCAATGTTTAGGCACACAGGAACTCTCCAAATGCGACATGGCAACCGCTAAATATTCCAGCATATTTTCTATTCAAAAAGTCAAATGGCGCTCCTTCCCTTCTGAGCCCTGCCGTGCGCCCAAACAGTGGTTTATGATCACAAATGAGGTATCTGTGTACTCAGGAGAAATTGCCCAACAAATTTTAGAATCCAATTTATACTGTTGCCCATGTGAAAATGAAAAAAACTGAGGCTAAAAGAAAATTTTTGTGAAAAAAAAGTACTTTCTTTTTTTACGGATCAATTTGTGAAGCACCTGGGGGTTCAAAGTGCTCACTATGCATCTAGATAAGTTCCTTAGGGGGTCTAGTTTCCAAAATGGGGTCACTTGTGGGGGAGCTCCAATGTTTAGGCACACAGGGACTCTCCAAATGCGACATGGCAACCGCTAAATATTCCAGCATATTTTCCATTCAAAAAGTCAAATGGCGCTCCTTCCCTTCTGAGCCCTGCCGTGCGCCCAAACAGTGGTTTATGACCACATATGAGGTATCTGTGTACTCAGGAGAAATTGCCCAACAAATTTTAGGATCCAATTTATACTGTTGCCCATGTGAAAATGAAAAAAACTGAGGCTAAAAGAAAATTTTTGTGAAAAAAAAGTACTTTCTTTTTTTACGGATCAATTTGTGAAGCACCTGGGGGTTCAAAGTGCTCACTATGCATCTAGATAAGTTCCTTAGGGGGTCTAGTTTCCAAAATGGGGTCACTTGTGGGGAGCTCCAATGTTTAGGCACACAGGGACTCTCCAAATGCGACATGGCAACCGCTAAATATTCCAGCATATTTTCCATTCAAAAAGTCAAATGGCGCTGCTTCCCTTCTGAGCCCTGCCATGCGCCCAAACAGTGGTTTATGACCACATATGAGGTATCTGTGTACTCAGGAGAAATTGCCCAACAAATTTTAGGATCCAATTTATACTGTTGCCCATGTGAAAATGAAAAAACTGAGGCTAAAAGAAAATTTTTGTGAAAAAAAAAGTACTTTCTTTTTTTTACAGATCAATTTGTGAAGCACCTGGGGGTTCAAAATGATCACTATGCATCTAGATAAGTTCCTTAGGGGGTCTAGTTTCCAAAATGGGGTCACTTGTGGGGGAGCTCCAATGTTTAGGCACACAGGGACTCTCCAAATGCGACATGGCAACCGCTAAATATTCCAGCATATTTTCCATTCAAAAAGTCAAATGGCGCTGCTTCCCTTCTGAGCCCTGCCATGCGCCCAAACAGTGGTTTATGACCACATATGAGGTATCTGTGTACTCAGGAGAAATTGCCCAACAAATTTTAGGATCCAATTTATACTGTTGCCCATGTGAAAATGAAAAAACTGAGGCTAAAAGAAAATTTTTGTGAAAAAAAAGTACTTTCTTTTTTTTACAGATCAATTTGTGAAGCACCTGGGGGTTCAAAATGATCACTATGCATCTAGATAAGTTCCTTAGGGGGTCTAGTTTCCAAAATGGGGTCACTTGTGGGGGAGCTCCAATGTTTAGGCACACAGGGACTCTCCAAATGTGACATGGCAACCGCTAAATATTCCAGCATATTTTCCATTCAAAAAGTCAAATGGCGCTCCTTCCCTTCTGAGCCCTGCCGTGCGCCCATACAGTGGTTTATGACCACATATGAGGTATCTGTGTACTCAGGAGAAATTGCCCAACAAATTTTAGGATCCATTTTATCCTGATGCCCATGTAAAAATGAAAAAATTGATGCTAAAAGAAAATTTTTGTTGGAAAAATTAAAATGTCCATTTTTTCCTTACATGTTGCTTTAGTTCCTGTGAAGCACCTGAAGGGTTAATAATCTTCTTGAATGTAGTTTTGAGTAGCTTGAGGGGTGCAGTTTTTATAAAGGTGTCACTTTTGGGTATTTTCTGCCATATAGACCCCTCAAAGTGACTTCAAATGTGAGGTGGTCCCTAAAAAAAATGGTTTTGTAAATTTTGCTGTAAAAATGAGAAATCGCTGGTCAACTTTTAACCCTTATAACTTCCTAACAAAAAAAAATGTTGTTCCCAAAATTGTGCTGATGTAAAGTAGACATGTGGGAAATGTTATTTATTAACTATTTTGTGTCACATAACTCTCTAGTTTAACAGAATAAAAATTAAAAATTTGAAAATTACAAAATTTTCAAAATTTTCGCCAAATTTCCATTTTTTTCACAAATAAACGCAAAAATTATCGACTTAAATTTACCACTAACATGAAGCCCAATATGTCACGAAAAAACAATCTCAGAATCGCTAGGATCCGTTGAAGCGTTCCTGAGTTATTACCTCATAAAGGGACACTGGTCAGAATTGCAAAAAATGGCAAGGTCTTTAAGGTCAAAATAGGCTGGGTCTTGAAGGGGTTAAACATAATCCAACCGTGTGGAGACGTAACTGGGAGCAGATTTAATACATGAATAGAGAATAGTATGCGGTCATAGTAGAAAACCAAAATACCAAACTGAAAAAACAAAGGTGTCCTGTTGACACCTGCACCACATGAATACTGACAAGAGCTGAGCCGTAAGTACAGTATGTGAGTCAATATTTCTCAGGGCCGAACAATGAGTAGTACAAAGTCACAATTGTATACGTAGTGATACACAGCGCTGAGCTGGGCCCAAGTGCTATTGAAGTTAAAAAAAAAAAAAAAACTGCACAAGGCAGCTTTAAATGAAAATCCAGATAGGTAAGTATCTTACTGACACTCAAGGGGACAGCTCAGCGCTGAGATCACAACCCATAAAGCAACAGCTTCATCATTAGGCACACAGCAAAAAGTACTCGATGATACATCAGCCATTAGTAATAATTACCAGTCATAGTGGTGCTAAGGTGGGCTCAGCTCTTGTCAGTATTCATGTGGTGCAGGTGTCAACAGGACACCTTCGTTTTTTCAGTTTGGTATTTTGGTTTTCTACTATGACCGCATACTATTCTCTATTCATGTATTAAATCTGCTCCCAGTTACGTCTCCACACGGTTGGATTATGTTTAAATTTCTTTTTCTTGTTTGAGATTCTTATAAATTGTTTCAATAAAATTAGTTTTTTATTTAGCATTTTGACTCTTGGTCCTCAGTTTTTCATCATTTATAAAAAAAATGTATTTTTATATGTGCAAACTCTCACTTGAGGTAGTGACTACCATATTTTAGTCATATGGTATGTGTCTTCAAAGCACAATACTGTAAGTCTGCATTATTACACAACAAGTACCAAAATAAGTTGTAAAAAGTAATAAACTTTTAAATAAATAATAATACATAATGAAAATAACAAACTTTCACTATGCCTAGTGAATACCATATCTGACCCATATGGTTGAGTTGTAAGACTAGACTATTGCAAATATGCATAAGCCAACATGAGTAAAAGTAAGATTAAAATAACAACATTTTAAGAGCAAAATACATATGAAATAACAAACTTTCACATGACTAGTAATACCATATGGCACTATATGTTGATTGTAATAACTAGTGCAATATGATTAACAACATGGGGTCAAAAGTAAGATAAAAAAACAAACTTGGGTATAATAATATTATAATGAAATAACAACTTCACTAGCCCACTGAAGCCATATCTGTCCATAACCTGGTTTTGTGAGCTTTCAGATTAGTGCAAATCATGGCTTGACACACATGTGTTAAATAAATAAAAACAAACAAACTGGCTTAGAATAAAATATATACTAAAATAACAATCAGAGTTGGGTGCTATGTGGTTGTGGTTGCGCGGATGAACAGCGTCTTGGTGATGGCTTTGTTGACCACTTGAGCATCACCCTGCGGTGGATTTTCTTGCCTGATAACATTTGCCACGGTCAGTTGGTTGTTGGGCATGTTGCCAAAAGATAATGGAGATATCCCTCCGGGAAAAACTGGTACCATGGAATCAACCCCCCATTATGACGTGTTGACCAAATCCAGTTGGAGACCAGCCTCCAACACTGGATTGTACAAGTGGCATTTTGGCAAGTTGGGTTTGCCTCCATTGACACCTTTTGTTGCCAAGGTTGGTATTTGGGGAATGGTTGAATGTAGGCGCCTGTGCAGAGTCCTCAGATCTAATGAGCATTGCACATTTGGTGGGGGTAAGGGGAAGTTAACGGGGTGATGTGCCACCTTACAGGAATTCAAGACACCATTGGGTATTGTGGGGGTGCATGCGTCAGTTAGGATCTGAATTGATCCTCCAACGCGGAGTCTGACCAAGGGTAAGGAACAAAGGTAGTGGCAAGCTATGGAATAAGCCTCTCACATTCATCCACACTGCTTGAAAGATAATTGAGGACCCCAGTGTTCACATGTCCTCGGTATCAGAAGCTGTTTGTCTCGATGTCTCTCCACAGCGGTTAAGCAGCAGGCTGGGAAGACCCCAAGAGTACAGTGGCTGTTGCTGTCGCGCTTCCTCAACATGGGTGCTGCCAGCGGTGTCAGGTACAGGTAGAGTGCACTGTGCAGGTCCTGATCTTGTGAAGCTGGGGATGCAGCTGGGAGCTCAGAATAGGCACCCTCTTCACCTCCCCAACGGTTTACAATGGCCTTGAGTTGGAGCCTGTCCCCTCAGTGAGGTTGGACGAGCATTCTGTCAGGAAATTGAATGGGATAGAACATGTTGGAGATGTCAGCCTAAACAGCAATTGTTATAGTGGTGTGATGTTGTACTTACGGTCCAGATCCAGAATAGGACCAAACCAAGCGGTAAAGTAACATACTGTATTTCCGCTTGGTTGTGCTGCAAAACAGTCCGGACCTCTGCTGATGTTCTGTGACGGTCGGATGCTTCTCCAGCATACTCATTACATCATCCACGCAATGTACATATATTTGCATTTACCTGTGCACAATGCCAAATTGTTCAACATACATTTCACATAGTCATGGGGGCCTAGTCAGATATCAGTATCCTAACATTTTGGCACTTAAAAAAAAAAATTAGACTAAAAAAGTATATTTGTATATTTTAGGGAAACTCAGCTCAATTATTACGTTCTGGCCTTTAAGATGCTTGGGAAAAAATCTGGTAACTTACTCATTCGCTGCTGCTCCTCGCGTGGGCTGTCAACTAAGAGGGGAAACATCTGCCCACAGATGCGACTCCATGCCGCCTCTTTTCTTGAGCGGTCTGCGTAGTGTGCATCCCGTTTGTCCCAAATTTCGGGCATCTCCTGGGCCAAAACTATCAGCATCTTCACATTGATTGTGTAGACATGATGGCCGACTCCGTGGAGGCGTTCTTCTGGATGTCTGGCGCTCTTTTTGAGCTAATTTGCATGTGTAAGCTTCCTGATTCATGGATTGCACCATTTCCTGTGAGCTGCAGAAGTCTTGCGTATTTCTCGCAAGTCACACGTGTGGTCCGTGTGTAATCCGTATTTTTCTCGCACCCATAGACTTTCATTGGCGTACAACGGGCGTTGCATGCTGCAAGTGTCTCGCACCGTAAAATACGGCCGAGAAATATACGCATGATCAGAGCTGCCCCATAGAGAAATATTGGTCCCAGTGTAATGCGTGATTTTCACACCTCTCACTCATCCGTATTCCTCTTTAGGCCGGGGTCACACACACCGTCTAAAAAATCTGACCGTTTTAGTTGGTCGATTATCGCAGCAAAATGTCATGAACAGTCATCCATCTGTCATCCGATTTTCCAGGAATGATGCGATTTAGTCGCATCTGAGCGTTTGTTACCCATCCGATTGACATCCGACTTGCAAGATTTTGTGGGTGGCTAGCAAAACCGACATATAATGTATCCAAATGAATAGTTTTCAAATCACAAAAGAAAGAATAGATATATACACATAGAATACATATATATATATTATTATATATATATATATATATGTCATTGAGACATATATATATATAATACAGTATATATATATTTATAGTTCATGCACTTCTACATAGTGTAATAGCCGCTAATTCAATTGCCGGCTTTTGTGAAATTACAGACCCGACATGAAATGACACATGGTTTACATACAGTTAACCATGTCATTTCATGTAGTTTGATATATGGTTTTCACTAACAATTACATGAGTGTATGTGTGCAAAATTTCACACATGTAGGGGTTAATTATCCCCTTACTGCCATCAGACGTACTATCCCGTCCATGGTACCTGGGCCCGTATGACCATGGACGGGATAGTACGTCTCGTGCGATCGGACGCGCTCCCGGGGGGAGCGCAGCCGATCACGGCCGGGTGTCAGCTGATTATCACAGCTGACACCCGGCACTATGTGTCAGGAGCGGTCACGGACCGCTCCCGGCACATTAACCCCTGGAACACCGCGATCAAACATGATCGTGGTGTTCTGGGGGCACAGGGAGGATCGCGCAGGGAGAGGGCTCCCTGCGCGCTCCCCTGAGACCCTCAGAGCAGCGCGATGTGTCGCGCTGTTCCGAGGGTACTTCCTCCCTGCAGGACCCCGGATCCAAGATGTCGCCGGGGTCCATCCGGGTCCTGCAGGGAGGCGGCTTCCTCAGTGCCTACTGAGAGCAGACACTGAGAAGCCTGCAGCGATGCCAGAGCGATCGCTGGTGTGACAGAGTGCTGTGCACACTGTCACACCAGCGATCTGCTAAAATACAGTGATGTCCCACCCTGGGACAAAGTAAAAAAGTAAAAAAAAATAAAAATAAAAATTGTTTAAAAAAATCATAAAAAAAAAAAAAAATTCCCCAATAAATTCATTTTTTCCTGTAAATAAAAAAACCAAAACAATAAAAGTACACATATTTTGTATCGCCGCGTCCGTAACAACCCCCCCTATAAAACTGTACCACTGGTTAACCCCTTTAGTGAACCTCTTAAAAAAAAAAAAAACAAAGCAAAAAATCAATGCTTTATCATCATACCGCCAAACAAAAAGTGGAATAACACGCGATCAAAAAGACGTATATAAATAAGCATGGTACCGCATGGTACGTCATCTTGTCCCGCAAAAAACGAGCCACCATACAGCATCATCAGCAAAAAAATAAAAAAGTTATAGCTCGCAGAATAAAGCGATGCAAAAATAATAATTTTTTTATATAAAATTGTTTTTATTGTATAAAAGCGCCAAAACATAAAAAAATGACATAAATGAGATATCGCCGTAATCGTACTGACCCGAAGAATAAAACTGCTTCATCAATTTTACCACACGCGGAACGGTATAAACGCCTCCCCAAAAGAAAATCATGAATTGCTGATTTTTGTTCATTCTAACCTCCCAAAAATCGAAATAAAAAGTGATCAAAAAACGTCACATGCTCAAAAATGGTACCAATAAAAACGTCACCTCGTCCCGCAAAAAATAAGACCTCACATGACTCTGTGGGCAAAAATATACAAAAATTATAGCTCTCAAAATGTGGTGATGCAAAAACTATTTTTTGCAATAAAAAGCGTCTTTTAGCGTGACAGCTGCCAATCATAAAAACCCGCTATAAATAGTAAATCAAACCCCCCTTTATCACCCCTTAGTTAGGGAAAAATAATAAAATTAAAAAAAAGTATTTATTTCCATTTTCCCATTAGGGTTAGGGTTGCGGCTAAAGTTAGGGTTAGGGTTGGCGCTAAAGTTAGGATTAGGGTTAGGGTTGGGATTAGGGTTATGGGTGTGTTAGGGTTAGGTTTGTGGTTAGGGTTGGGACTAGGGTTAGGGGTGTGTTGGGGTTAGGGTTGGAGTTAGAATTGGGGGGTTTCCGCTGTTTAGGCACATCAGGGGCTCTCCAAATGTGACATGGCGTCTGATCTCAATTCCAGCCAATTCTGCACTGAAAAAGTCAAACGGTGCTCCTTCACTTCTGAGCTCTGCCATGCGCCCAAACAGTAGTTTACCCCCGCATATGGGGTATCAGCGTACTCTGGACCCCAAGATTTATTGTGCAATTTGTCCTATTTCTTCTGTTACCCTTGGGAAAATAAAAAACTGGGGGTAAAAATATCATTTTTTTTAAAAAAAAATGATTTTTTTGTTTTTACAACTGTACATTATAAACTTCTGTGAAGCACTTGGGGCTTCATAGCACTCACCACACATCTAGATAAGTTCCTTGTGGGGTCTATTTTCCAAAATGGGGTCACTTGTGGGGGGTTTCCACTGTTTAGGCGCATCAGGGGCTCTCCAAATGCGACATGACGCCCCCAGACCATTCCATCAAAGTCTGAAATCCAAAACGTCACTACTTCCCTTCCGAGCCCCAACGTGTACCCATACAGTAGTTTTCTCCCCCAATTGGGTATCAGCATACTCATGACAAATTGGACAACAACTTTTGGGGTCCAATTTCTCCTGTTACCCTTGTGAAAATAAAATATTGGGAACGAAAAAATCAATTTTGTAAAAAAAAAAAAAAAAAAATTTATTTTACGGCTGTACGTTATAAACTTCTGTGAAGCACTTCGGGGTTCAAAGTGCTCACCACAATCTAGATAAGTTCCTTGTGGGGTCTATTTTCCAAAATGGGGTCACTTGTGGGGGGTTTCCACTGTTTAGGTGCATCAGGGGCTCTCCAAATGCGACATGACGCCCCAGACCATTCCATCAAAGTCTGCAATCCAAAACGTCACTACTTCCCTTCCGAGCCCCGACGTGTGCCCATACAGTAGTTTTCTCCCACATATTGGGTATCAGCGTACTCAGGACAAATTGGACAACAACTTTTGGGGTCCAATTTCTCCTGTTACCCTTGTGAAAATAAAATATTGGGGGCGAAAAAAATCATTTTTGTAAAAAAAAAAAGGATTTTTTATTTTTACGGCTGTACGTTATAAACTTCTGTGAAGCACTTCGGGGTTCAAGTGCTCACCACACATCTATATAAGTTCCTTGTGGGGTCTATTTTCCAAAATGGGGTCACTTGTGGGGGGTTTCCACTGTTTAGGCGCATCAGGGGCTCTCCAAATGCGACATGATGACCCCAGACCATTCCATCAAAGTCTGCAATCCAAAACGTCACTACTTCCCTTCCGAGCCCTGACGTGGGCCCATACAGTAGTTTACTCCCACATATTGGGTATCAGCGTACTCAGGACAAATTGGACAACAACTTTTGGGGTCCAATTTCTCCTGTTACCCTTGTGAAAATAAAATATTGTGGACGAAAAAATCATTTTTGTAAAAAAAAAAAAAGATTTTTATTTTACAGCTGTACGTTATAAACTTCTGTGAAGCATTTCGGAGTTCAAAGTGCTCACCACACATCTAGATAAGTTCCTTGAGCGGTCTAGTTTCCAAAATGGTGTCATTTGTTGGGGTTTCCACTGTTTAGGCAGATCAGGAGCTCTCCAAACACAACATGGCATCCAGCCAATTCTGTGTTGAAAAAGTCGAACGGCGCTCCTTCCCTTCCAAACTCTGCCATGCACCTAAACAGTGGTTTACCCCCACATATGGGGTATCAGCGTACTCAGGACAAATTGCACAATAACTTTTGGAGTCTTGTTACCCTTGGGAAAATAAAAATTGGGGTGAAAAGATCATTTTTGTGGAAAAAATATGATTTTTTAATTTTACGGCTCTACGTTATAAACTTGTGTGAAGCACTTTGGGGTTCAAATTGCTCACCAAAGATCTAGATAAGTTCCTTAGGGGGTATAGTTTCCCAAATGGGGTCACTTGTGGGGGGTTTCCACTGTTTAGGCACATCAGAGGCTCTCCAAACGCAACATGGCGTCCAATCTCAATTCCAGCCAATTTTGTTTGGAAAAAGTCAAATGGTGCTCCTTCCATTCCGAGCTCTGCTGTGCCCCAAACAGTGGTTCCCCCCACATATGGGGTATCAGCGTACTCAGGACAAATTGGACATCAACTTTTGTGGTCCAATTTCTCCTGTTACCCTTGGGAAAATAAAAAATTAGTGACTAAAAGATAATTTTTGTGGGAAAAAAATAGGATTTTTTATTTTCATGCTCGGGCATTATAAACTTGTGTGAAGCACTTGGGGGATCAAAGTGCTCACCAAAGATCTAGATAAGCTCCTTAGGGGGTCTAGTTTCCAAAATGGGGTCACTTGTGGGGGGTTTCCACTGTTTAGGGACATCTGGGGCACTGCAAACGGAACATGACCCCCATCAATGTTTGCATTCCAAAACGTTACTACTTCCTTTCCAAGCCCTGTCGTGCGCCCAAACAGTTTCCCCCCCCCACATATGGGGTATCAGCGTACTCAGGACAAATTGGACAACAACTTTTGGGGTCCAATTTCCTTGGGAAAAATCAAAAATTTGGGACTAAAAAATCATTTTTGTGGAAAAATTTTTTTTTTTATTTTTCAGACCCAGGCAATATAAACTTTTGTGAAACACTTGGGGGTTCAAAGTGCTCACAACAGATCTAGATAAGTTCCTTAGGGGGTCTAGTTTCCAAAATGGTGTCACTTGTGGGGGTTTCCACTGTTAAGGCACATCAGGGGCACTCCAAACACGACATGGCGTCCAATCTCAATTCCAGCCAATTTTAGTTTGAAAAAGTCAAACGGCGCTCCTTCCCTTACGAGCTTGCCGTGTGCCCAAACAGTGGTTTTCCTCCACATATTGGCTATTGGCATACTCAGGAGAAATTGCTCAACAACTTTATCTGTCCATTTGCTTCTTTTACCCTTGTGAAAATAAAAAAAAAGTTTGTAAAAGATCATTTTTGTGGCTAAAAAGTTAAATATTCATTTTTTCCTTCCACGTTGCTTCAGCTCCTGTGAAGCACCTGAAGGGTTAATAAACTTCTTGAATGTGGTTTTGAGTACCTTGAGGGGTGCAGTTTTTATAATGGTGTCACTTTTGGGTATTTTCTGCTTTATAGACCCCTCAAAGTGACTTCAAATATGAGGTGGTCCCTAAAAAAATGGCTTTGTAAATTTTGTTGTAAAAATGAGAAATCGCTGGTCAACTTTTAACCCTTATAATTTCCTAAGAAAAAAAAATTTGGTTCCAAAATTGTGCTGATGTAAAGTAGACATGTGGGAAATGTTATTTCTTAACTATTTTGTGTGACATATTTCTCTGTTTTAAGGGAATAAAAATTCAAAGTTTGAAAATTGCAAAATTTTCAAAATTTTCACCATATTTGCGTTTTTTTCAAAAATAAACGCAAGGTATATCGAAGAAATTTTACCACTTACAACGTGAAGTACAATATGTCACGAGAAAACATTCTCAGAATCGCGAAGATCCGTTGAAGCGTTCCAGAGTTATAACCTCATAAAGAGACAGTGGTCAGAATTGTAAAAATTGGCCCGGTCATTAACGTGCAAACCACCCTTGGGGGTGAAGGGGTTAAAGGTGTAAATTCGTTGAAAAAAATGCGTGGGCTCCTGCACTATTTTCTCAACCAGACAGACAAAGCCAGCGAGTGTGGGGGCAGATAATAATAGCCTAGGGAGGGTGCATTTATTTTGTGCCCCCCCTGGCTACTACCTTCTGCCCCCAGCCACCCCAGAAAAGGCAAATCTATAATTAGATTCGTGCTTTCTGGCACTTTGCCCATCTATTCCCATTGCCCTGTAGCGTTGCGAATGGGTTAATAATGGGTTAAAGCCACCTTGCTATTGAAAGGTGACTTTAAGCCAGGTAAATAATTGAGAACTGTCAATTAGACAACTATCAATTATTAATCCTATTGAAGGAAATAAAAAAAACACACACACTTTAATAAAAAATAATTTTAATGAAATAATCACACATTTTTTGACCATCTTTTATTTAACTGGTAATCCGTGCGAAGCCCTTGTTCACCTGTAATAAAGAAAAAATAATAAAGCAACATTATTCTTACCTATCCGGTGCTCTGTCAGGTCCCACGCTGTAATCCTTCACAAAGGGTTAACTGCCTTACAGCTAGCAGCACAGCTAATACTGGCTGCTCAGCTGTAAGCCCCTGAATGAATGAGTTCCTCTCCCCGGCTGTCAGGAGAGGAAGTGATTAGTGTGGGAAGCTTAATTGATTGCTTCCCACAGTAATCAGTTCACTTCAGGTCAGCCGGGGACACCGCACAGCATCAGTGACGTCAGAGGCTCCCCCCAGCCTGCTGCAATATTCCGCCGTGGGAGAAGACGGCGAGATATCACTGGGTCAGACACACGTAGGCATGTGGACACTGGGGTACTCAATTACCTTTCAAGGGCAGCTGTGGATGAGGGTGAGGAGGACTATGCCCGTAGCCTTGCCCGCTACCTTCGTCCCCTACACCATGAGCTGAGGCTCCATGTGCGAGGATCAATGCACATCCTAATTGATGCATGCACACCCCCCAATACACCATATGAGGTGTTTGAATTCCTTGAGAGGTGGCAGCTCTCACCCCGTAACCTTCTGCGCCTTGCCCCCACCAAAACGTGCATGATCAATTAGGATCTGATGATCCTCCTGCACGGGTGCCTACACCTCAACCCATTCCCCCACCCAACCAACCTTGGCAACAACAGGGTCAAATGGCTGGCTATAATCCGACTTCCCAATATGGCCACTTACAGATCCAGTGTTGGAGGCTGGTCCCAACCTGGATGTGCTCAACATGGTCATATTGGGGGGTATGATTCTCGTGGGTACCATCTTACACAGGAATATAATCTCCCTTATCTGTATGGCAATGTGCCCACACACCAACCTGACCGTGGGCAGATGTTAGATCAGGGCCCAGAAAATCCACCCCAACAGGGTGATGGGCAAGGTGGCCACCCAAGCCAACCACACAGAGATGGTGGTAACCGCCAACTCCACCACCCACATACCACCAGCTGTGATTTTTATTTTACTTATATTTTATGATTTCAAAAGCAGTTTATTTTTTTATATTTATTTTAGACTCATGTTGTGCCAAAGAAATGTGCAATAATCTAGATGCCTGTAAAAAACATATGGTACCAATATGCTCTTCAGTAGGCATACTCAACGTTTGTTATTTTCATTATCTCTTATTATTTCTAAAAACTTTGTTGTTTTTTTATATTTATTTTTACAACATATTGTGTAATGCATATTTGCACTCATCTGAATGCCTACAAACAGCATATGGTACTTAGCTGGTGGGAAATGGGCTAGCTGTCAAATTTTTATTTTCTTTATATCTTGTAATTTATACTAATGTTTGTTATTTTTTTATATTCCATTTTAAACATTGTTGGCTAATGCATCATAGTCTCAGCCATGAGTCTGACCAAGACGTGTCTGACCATCCATCTTTCAACTTCCATCTTTCAAATTACAGATTTCTAATTACTATTCTCTGAATTAGACTAGAATTCTAGAATGCATTTGGCCACTCATCGCTCCTGCAATATCATCTGTACCACTCTAATCAAGCTGTTTCTCCTCTTCCCACAGGTATGCACCAAATTTCCCTAGCTTTGCCAAATTCCTGTGCCTGTGTTTTGTGAACTGCATTAACTTTGCATGGTATGCACCAAATTTATCCAGCTTTGCAAAATTCCTGTGACTGTGTTTTGTGAACTGCATTAACTTTGCATGCTTTCCCACCGCTTGTGACTGTCTATGAAGTGCATATAATCTCTAGCATTTCACTACTTACCATTTTTCTGTTTGCACAATATATCCTCTCCCCTGTGTCTCTCATACATACCTGAGTTGCCAGTCCCTTCCCCCTTCTTTTATTAGCTTTGCTTAACTGTGACCATGTGGTCTAGGTAATCACGCCCACAACCCCCCTCACAGCTGATTCCTCTCAAGTGCACATATAGTCTCGGCCATGAGTCTGACCAAGACGTGTCTGACAATCCATCTTTCAACTTCATCTTTCAAATTACAGATTTCTAATTACTATTCTCTGAATTAGACTAGAATTGGACTGGAATTTGACTGTAAGTTGACAGAATATATAACTACTACCATGTTTCCTTTTCTTTTCACTTTCACCCCATACTACTTACTTTCTTCCTATTCCCTGTAATCCCCCCACCTAGTAAGGAAGTAGTCATTTCCCCTCTCATTCTCCCCAGACATCTCACCTTCTCCTCAGAACTGTTCCTCCATGTACAATCCTTTTTCTCCAGAAACACACGGCCACACCATGTCTTATACTGTTCCCACCTTCTAACGCTGTGTCTGTTACTCCTCACTGCTGGTGACATATCCCCAAATCCTGGCCCTCCTTAACTCATCCCCACATTCACTTCTATCACCCTGCCACAATTCTCTACACGTATTCGTAACCATGATAACCTCATACCCATTCACCCAGCCCCCACTCCTCCGGTCCCCCTACCTGGAGCACTATGGAACGCACGCTCTGTCTGCAATAAACCGTCATTTATCCACGACCTCTTCATCACCAATAAACTCTCCTTCCTTGGCATCACAGAAACCTGGTTCACACCCTCTGACTCAGCCTCACCAGCTGCACTCTCATACAGTGGATTCCACCTATCTCACACCCCCGCCCCAGCAACAAACGTGGTGGAGGAGTTGGTTTGCTCCTATCTGATACCTGCTCCTTTACCCCAATTCCACTACCCCCCTCCGCTACTATTCCTCATTTGAGGTGCATTCCATCCGCATCTACTCCCCCTCCAACCTCCAGCTGGCTGTCATCTACCGCCCCCCAGAACTTGCCATCTCCACCTTTCTCGATCACTTCACCACCTGGCTGCTCCATTTCCTTTCTGTTGACATTCCCACTATCAGCATGGGTGACTTCAACATCCCCATTGATGCTTCCACCCCAGCGGCCCCTAAACTTTTATTGCTCACTGCCTCCTTTGGCCTCACTCAATGGTCCTCTGCGGCCACTCACAAAGATGGTCACACGCTTGACCTTATCTTCACCCGCCTCTGTTCCCTTACTAATCTCACTAACTCACCCCTTCCCCTGTCTGACCACAACCTACTGACGTTCTCTTCTCTCTCCTCTTCTAGTGCACAACCCCCACTCCACAAACCCACTCACCCTCGCAGAAATCTCAAACACCTCAATTTACCAATGCTCTCTGAGTCTCTTCTCCCTCTTACAGACATATCTTCACTTCATGACACAGATTCTGCTGCCACCTTTTATAACACTACAATAACAGCAGTACTTGATTCAGCCGCCTCCCTCACACATAGCAAAACTTGTACAATCAACAGGCAGCCCTGGCTGACCAGCCTCACCAAAGAACTGAGACAGGCTTCCAGGGTTGCTGAGCGGAGATGGAAAAAATCCCGCTCTGCCGAGCACCTAACCGCATACAAGCAGTCCCTCACCAGCTTCAAGTCCATGCTCACTGCTGCAAAGCAAACTTACTTCTCATCTCTCATATCCTCTCTGTCTCACAACCCTAAACAGCTCTTCAACACTTTCAATTCTCTACTCTGTCCCCCAGCACCTCCTCCTTCTCCTCTCATTTCTGCTGAAGACTTTGCCTCTTTCTTTAAGCAGAAGATCGATACGATCAGAGAAAGCTTTGGCCCACAGCCCCCATTGCCCCTCTTAGCTGCTCAACCCTCTTCCTCCAAAACCAACTTCTCCACCTTGACAGAAGATCAGCTTTCCACCCTCCTATCAAGATCACACCTCACCACTTGCATGCTTGTCCCTGTTATGATTTGGTAGCTGAGGAGAGCAGGCAAAAAAGGCAATAAACCAGAGAGGTTGGAATCTACTGAATTGCAGTACCCTGACTAACCACCACAACTAAAGGTAGCCGTGGAGCGTACCTACTTTGGTCCTAGACGCCTTGTCACAGCCTGAGAAGCTAATTACACCTAAAGATAGAAAGAGGAAAACTATCTGCCCCGGAGCAGATCCCCAAAGAACATAGGAAGCCCCCAAACATGTAATGGCGGTTAGACAAGAGGAAATACAGACACAGACAAAAAATAGTATGAGCAAACGTTGGGGCCCAATCTTCCTAGAAAGAAAAGGATAGGAAGGACACTTACTGCAATCCAAAAAACCCTAAAAAAAATACCAACTCACTAATTGCAAAAACACCTGAGATCACACGACCTCTACCACCTAAATTAGTTCTCTGGTGTAACAAAACTAAGCAGCAGCCACTGAAAAAACTGGAAAAGGCAAATGAACAAATAACAGTGGCTCAGATAAACTGAGAGGAGCACAAGCCCCCGGAGGGGACCTGGCTGACCTCCACAGAAGTGCAGGACAAAATGCAAAAAGCAAGCACAAAAAATAAAAGCAGAAAATATCTTATCTGTTAGCAGAAGATGCAGGCAAGACACAGGAAGCTTCCAAGTGAACCAGGAACCAAAGTTGAGACAAGAACAATTGATCACCGGCAACCCTGATGGGAGGGAACCTCCCTTATATAAGACCAGTCTGTAACACCTGATTGCCAATCTTCACAATCTTCATTGAATAGTTCAGTACTGTTTGTAACCACCAGAAGGAGCTTCTGCTCAGAATTCATTTCTAACACATTCACAACAGTCCCGCTCCCATCCCATCTCATCCCTAGCCTCGCCACCGTCTTCACCCCTACTCTTACACACCTCTTCAACCTCTCACTTACAAATGGTGTCTTTCCTTTATCCTTCAAACATGCCTTGATCACACCCATACTCAAAAAGACCTCCCTTGACCTATCCTCTGTTTCTAGCTATCGCCCGATATCTCTTCTCCCTTATGCCTCAAAACTACTGGAACAGCATGTCCATCTTGAACTGTCCTCCCACCTCTCCTCCTGCTCCTTTTTGACCGCTTACAATCAGGCTTCCGACTGCATCACTCAACTGAAACTGCCCTAACTAAAGTCACCAACGACCTACTAACCGCCAAGAGCAAGCGACACTACTCTGTCCTCCTTCTCCTGGACCTGTCTTCTGCCTTCGACACTGTGGACCATTCCCTCCTGCTACAGATTCTCTCATCTCTTGGCATCACAGGCTTGGCCCTATCCTGGATCTCATCATATCTAACAAACTGAACATTCAGTGTCTCCCTCTCCCACACCACCTCCTCACCTCGCCCCCTGTCTGTCGGTGTTCCCCAAGGCTCAGTTCTAGGACCCCTACTCTTCTCCATCTACATCCTCAGCCTGGGACAGCTCATAGAATCTCATGGTTTGCAGTATCATCTCTACGCCGACGACACGCAGATCTACCTATTTGGACCTGACCTCACCTCCTTACTGACCAAAATTCCACAATGTCTGCCTGCTATTTCTGCTTTCTTCTCTGCTCGCTTTCTAAAACTGAACATGGACAAAACATAATTCATCATCTTTCCCCCATCTCACTCTACCCCCCCACCAGACCTGTCCATCAACGTCAATGGCTGCTACTTTCCCCAGTCCCGCATGCTCGGTGCCTCGGAGTGATCCTCGACTCTGCCCTCTCTTTCAAGCCACATGTCCAAACCCTTGCCTCCTCCTGCCGTCTCAAACTCAAAAATATTTCCTGGATCCGTGCATTCCTTGACCATGAAACTACAAAAACACTAATGCATGCCCTCATCATCTCCCGCCTCGACTACTGCAACCTCCTACTCTCTGGCCTTCCCTCTAGCACTCTCGCACCACTCCAATCCATCCTGCACTCTGCTGCCCGACTAATACACCTGTCTCCCCGTTATTCCCCAGCCTCTCCTCTCTACCAAGCCCTTCATTGGCTTCCTATCATCCAGAGGCTCCAGTTCAAAACCCTAACCATGACCTACAAAGCCATTCACAATCTGTCTCATCCATACATCTGTGACATGGTCTCCCAGTACATACCCACACGCAACCTTCGATCCTCTCAAGATCTCCTCCTCTAGTCCCCTCTTATCTCTTCTTCCCACAACCGCATACAAAGCTTCTCCCGTGCCTCTTCCATACTCTGGAACTCTCAACCCCAACACATCAGACTCGCGCCTACCATGGAAACCTTCAAAAAGAACCTGAAGACCCACCTCTTCCGACAAGCCTACAACCTGCAGTGATCATCAGTCTACTGAACCACCGCACAACCAGCTCTAACCCTCTCCTAGTGTATCCTCACCCATCCCTGTAGACTGTGAGCCCTTGCAGGCAGGGTCCTCTCTCCTTCTGTACTTGTGTGTGCCTTGTATTGCTCATGTTTACTGTACTTGTCAATATTTGCCCCTCTTCACATGTAAAGCGCCATGGAATAAATGGCGCTATAAAAATGTATAATAATAATAATAATAATAATTAGTCTAGTCTTAGAACCCAACCATATGGGGCAGATATGGTGCTCACTAGTGATAGTGAAAGTTTGTTATTTTGCTTATGTATTATTATTTATGGAAATGTTTGTTATTTTTTTATCTTTAATTTTAATCCATGTTGTCTATTGCATATTTGCAGTAGTCTAATCTTGTGAACCAAACATATGGGTAACATATGATCTTCACTATACAAAGTGAAAGTTTTTATTTTCTTTAGATCCTATTATTTACTGCAATGTTTGTTATTTTTTATATATTATTTTGTACTTGTGTAATAATGCGCACTGACACTATAGTGCTATGAAGACATATACCGTATGCGTAAAATATGGTTGTCACTACCTCAAGTGCGACTTAGCACATATAAAAATATATTTTTGTAAAAAATTTGATGTCTTGTTGCTTAAGTAAGGTCTACTACATCACCTACATATCTGGTGTGAACTGTAACAGCAGACACAGACTATGTGATAGAAAACTGACATTTACTGTATGTATACACACAGAAATACATTACAGCATAGATAATGCATCATCTTGCCATGTAGTTGTACCTTCAGGGGACACAAAATATTGGGTGAATATATCACGGGTTTTCAGTCCTGAGAGTGGCGACGTAAAGGGATGACATGGTGTGTAGGCATATCCACATTGGTCACCACACTGTCACCAACATCAGATGGGCCACAATCATGCATTCTGGTGAAATTATGTAGAACAACACATGCTTTGATGACCTCATTGACATTGGATTCACTCAGCTATATAGCAGACTGTAGGACCCGCCATTTTGCACACAAAATGCCAAAGGCACACTCCACCAGGCGCCTGGCCCGTGATAGGCGCAAGTTGAAGATCCGACGACGGTGGTCAAGATGTCGTCGTGGATAAGGCCTCATCACATTCCTTGATAGCTGGAAGGCCTCATCCCCAACTACAACAAATGGGACAGATTCGAGATTGGAGCCAGGAAGTTGGCGTGCTAGTGGTAGGTGCAACTGGTTATTGTGCAGCCGCCTACCCATAATAGAAGAATTGAAGACTCTAGAGTCTCCAGTTCTTCCATAGGCCCCAATGTCTACAATTATAAACCTGTAGTTACTGTCAACCATAGCCAACAGCAATACCGAAAAATATTGTTTATAATTATAGAATTGGGATCCTGAGTTCGGCGGCTTACGGACACGGATGTGCTTCCCATCCAGGGCTCCTATACAATTTGGGAACTGACATTGCTCCTCAAATCCCCTGGCAATCCTCTTCCAGTCTTCCATCTTTGGCTCAGGCATCACCAGTTGATGCAGTCTGTAGCAGAGTTGTGAGCAGGTATCACGCACAATGCCAGAGATAGTGGACCTCCCAATCAAAAACTCCAGATGGAGTGCGGCATATGCCAGTAGTTAGGAACCTACAAGTAACCAAATGTAGAGAGAAGAATCATTACACATGCACAAAGGTTTAACAAACGCACTATACATAACCGTTACATGATTTAATGTCCAAACAATCATGAGTTACATTTACCACAAGTCAAAGTTTTCTGTCTTTTTGACATACACATCATTGTTCTGGTACTTCGAGGTGATATATGGCCTATATTATGAGGATATTTCAGCAACAGTCATAAGGGTAAAGGCAAACTTGTGGGAAAACACATCATCAACAGACAGTATGTAGGTGAGGAATACATACCGTAGCGTAAGGAGAAGTCGCTCCTCTGCAGAGATAGCTTTGCGCATCCTGGTATCCTGGTAGGCAGGGCCAGCGTCAGCACCCGGCACACCCGGGCAAGTGCCGGGGCCCTGAGCAGGCGGGGGGGCCCACTCGCCATCTGGCACCCCCGCGCCCGTTAGCGGAGGAGAGCGGTGTCAGCGCCGCCGCTGGGCCCCCCCCCCGCTTGCTCAGGGCCCCGGCAGGAGCTGGCACAATACTTACCTCTCCCGTGCCTCCGCTGCCGCAGCTCCGGGCTCCAGGGGGCGCCGGCGCTTCCTCTCACAGCAGGCCGCTGAATGACGTCATCATTCAGCGGCCGGCTGTGGCAGAGAGGGCGCGATCGCCAGACAGGTGAGATGTGTCGGTGTGTGTGTGTATGTGTCTGTGTGTATGTAGTGCGGTGCTTTGTGTGTGTGTGTGTGTGTATGTGTATGTATGTATGTATGTATGTGAGAGAGTGCTTGTGTGCTGTCTGTGTGTGATGATGGGCAGGCATTGATGATAATGGGCAGGCATTGATGATGATGGGGAGGCCATGATAATGATGAGGGGCAGGATTGTATGATAATGGGGAGAGAAGATGATGATGATGGGCAGGCATTGATGATAATGGGGAGGCCATGATGATGATGGGGAGGCAATGATAATGATGGGCAGGCATTGATGATATTGGGAGGCGATAATGATGATGGGCAGGCATTGATGATAATGGGCATGCATTGATGATGATGGGGAGGAGATGATGATGATGGGCAGGCATTGATGATAATGGGGAGGCCATGATGATGATGGGGAGGCCATGATAATGATGGGCAGGCATTGATATTGGCGAGGCGATAATTATGATGGGCAGGCATTGATGATAATGGGGAGGCGATGATGATGATGGGCAGGCATTAATGATAATGGGGAGGCCATGATGATGATGGGGAGGCCATGATGATGATGGGGAGCATGATGTGAGGCAGCATTGATGATATTGGAGCGATGATGATGATGGGCAGGCATTATGATAATGGGGAGGCCATGATGATGATGGGGAGGCCATGATGATGATGGGGAGGCATTGATGATGATGGGCAGGCATTGATGATAATGGGGAGGCTTTCCACAGCGCCCTTTCCTGAGCCGTAACAGTGCAGAACGCAGTACAGCGCAGAGGAGAGCTCCATATTTTGTATGGAGCATTATATGGGGACCAGTATCCTGTATGGAGCATTATATGGGGACCATTATCCTGTATGGAGCATTATATTGGGTCCAGTATTCTGTATGGAGCATTATTTTGGGTCCAGTATTCTGTATGGAGCATTATATTGGGTCCATTATTCTGTATGGAGCATTATTTTGGGTCCAGTATTCTGTATGGAGCATTATATGGGGGATGGCGGGGTGACATCCTGCATGGGGTATTATATGGGTGATGAGGGGGAGACTGTGGTGCCCATAATATTGTATGGAGGACTGTGCTGTCCAGTCTGTTCTGTGCGCTGTGAGGATTTGGCAGTTTTTGAGCTATTGTGCAATTTACAATAGATATCACTCATGTAATGGAAGAAGTGAAGTATTTGGCATTGTACTGTACCCATATTTCTCTGCTGTATCTGTGCATCATGAATCGTGGTCTGTGTTAAAGGGGCCCACTGAGGCTCCTTGCCCGGGCCCATAAAAACCTGGAGCCGGCCCTGCTGGTAGGTGATCCCAGGGCGAACAATCTCCAACAAAACATCAAATGTGGGAATGGTCATCCGACAAAACAGATAAAACTTGTCTGGATGAGTCCGCAGAGATGCATACCGGCGGTGAAAATGGCCTTTAGTGAGGCGTTGCCTCAAATGCGGATGCACCCACATTCACCTCCTCCTCCGCGGATCAACGATCACTGGGTAAGGCTGGCCAAAGCGGCGGGACAAAACCCAGGTGTACAACACTCGATCAGTTGGGGTGAACTGAAGAGTGTCAGACATGTTGGCGAGCAAGCAGCAGTACTCCAACACAAGCACACCACCAAAAAGGGAAGATTGGGGGCTGCCACCTGATGCAGAGCCAATAAATAGGCTTGCTGATGATGATTTGAATGAGTTTCAGGCTTAAAAACCGTTAAATGTCCATTTTGCAAGGCGGCGAGAAAAATACGCTGTACATATGCCATACGGATTGCATACGGATGCATACATGCGCAAAATACGCAGCCGCACCCAGACAACGGATGAAATACGAATTGTTGTGCCAACAACATTTTGGCGTATTAAGCTCGTACAATACGGTCCGTATTTTTCTACAGTGAGTGTGACGCCGGCCTCACACACTCATACACATAGAAACTCACACACATTCATACACACAGAAAGTCACACACACTCATACACACACACACACACACACACACACACACACACTCATACACATAGAAACTCACACACACACATAGAAACTCACACACAATTATACCCATAGAAATTTACACTCATGCACACAGAAACACTCATACACACAGAAACATTCATACCACACACACCCGTACACATAAAAACTCACACAGAAACTCAGACACAGACTCAAACACCCACATACTCATGCACAGAATAGCACACACACACATAGAAACACACACTCATACACATGAAAACTCGCACACACTTATACACATAGAAATTCTCACACACACTCGTGTACAGAACACACACACATAAAAACTCACACAAAAACACACACACTCATACACATAGAAACTCTCTAACACACCACATAGCACACACAGAAACTCACACACACATACATACTCATACATAGAATAACACACACACTCATACAAACTCACTCACATGTAGAATAACACACTCAGTCTCACCTCCTATGTTAGATCTGTCACTCCTGGCCAGGTGCGGACTGAGACTGAAATTCAGCCCTGGCGTTTGAAATCACACAGGCTCATGCTGTCCCTGTTCCCAAGCACCTGATGGAATACATTACTAATATAGGAAAGTAAGATTTACTACAAGACCAATATTTTTAATGATTCCCGTGGCTTGCTGGGGTAAGTGACGAAGTCAGCGACTTTGTGCTCCCCTCTTTGGGGTCTTGTATGCTGGCCTCTATACGCACCTACTAGCTGTTTCTATTTTCTTCTATTTAGCTCTCTGTCATGTACCATATTTTTCATATTATAAGACGCACTTTTTTCCCCAAAATTTGGGGGGAAAATGGGGTAGGGTCTTATAAAGCAGATATACCTAATCGGCGCGCCGCCGCAGGTGTCCAGTGCTGCTGCTGTGCTGTGTCTGGTGCTGCTGCTGTACTGTGTAGGGCGCTGCTGCGGGGGGCTCTGCCAACATTTTGTGACAGGCCAGAACCCCCGCAGTTCCGTAGTTTCCTGTGCGGTGGACTCCGGGAAAATGGCCGCTGGGGGGTGGCGCATGCGCAGATGGAGATCTCGGTACCAAGATCTCGGGAAATAAGATTTCAGAGCTGATGTCTCATCTCCCGAGATCTTGGTACCGAGATCTCCATCTGCGCACGCGCTGGCCCCCGGCGGCCATTTTCCTGGAGTCCACCGCACAGGAAACCACGGAACTGCAGGGGCTCTGGCCTTTCACAAAATGTCGGCAGAGCCCCCCGCAGCAGCATCGGACACAGCAGCAGCACCGGACACAGCGCAGCAGCACCGGTCACAGCGCAGCAGCAGTACTTGACACCCGCACATCAGAGCACCCCCTCATCCCAGCCTGTGGCCTGCAGCAGCACCCCACTCCTGCCTCCTTCAGCAGCGACCCTGGGACTCCGCTTCACCGCAGCCATCACCCACGGTAAGCAATAAGACGCATGGATTATAAGAAGCACCACCATTTTATTAAAAAAAGTTTTTTCCTATTTTTCTTCTCAAAATTTGGGGTGTGTCTTATAATCCGGAGCATCTTTTATTCCGAAAAATACGGTATATCAGTGCTGTGCAAGTTGTAGCCAACAGACAGGAACAGACAGACCAGAATCAAAGGCATGGGAGCTACAGCGGGTGCCATTATACAGTATGGGCGCTAATGCGGGGACCAGTATACAGCGTGTTAGCTATTGCGGGGCCATTATACAGTTTAGAGCTAATTCTGGGGTCATTATACAGGGGATGAGATAATGCGGGGGCCATTATACAGCGTGGGAGCTAATGTGGGGGCTATTATACAGTTTAGGAGCTAATACCGGGGTCATTATACAGTATGGGAGCTAATGCGAGGGTCATTATACAGTATGGGCACTAATACGGGGGGCATTATACAGTATAGGATATAATGCAAGGGTCATGATACAGTATGGGAGCAATTGCAGGGGTCATTATACAGTATGGGAGCTAATGTGGGGGTAATTATACAGTATGGGAGCTAATGTGGGGGTCATTATACAGCATGAGACCAAATGCGCAGGTCATTATACAGTATGGGAGCTAATGCGGGGGTCAGTATACAGTGTGATAGCTATTGTGGGAGGTCCTGGCCGATCACAGCCTCCTGTCTTGCCCTCCTGAGCTCTGCTTTGCGCTGTTGTATGACTTTAGCCCTTTTCCCCCTTCATGAGCCCACTATAGTGTCAGCTTTGCTTAGTGGCAGAGGAGGATGCAATGTACGGAAAGCATCCGATTCTCCTGTTGGCAGAGCGCCCAGCTCCTCTCCCCCACAGCGAGGGATAGTAAATCACAGGACTGGGAGACAGGGATCACGGCAGTGGGGCTGCAGCGATCAGTGCACACAGTAACTTTCACCTGACTCGCTGTCGCCCCCACTGTAGTCTGGCGACCGGCGCCCTGTGTCATCTCACAGGTCGCACATGCTTCCACGTTACCGGTAGCACAAAGGCTCTGGAAAAGCAAAATGGTCCTCGTCTCCCAAAAGAAATTCAGCAAATTCTGTGCTCCCAAATCTAAATGAACCCCTCCCTTCTGAGCCCGAGTATGCCTAAACCGCAATTAGTGTCCACATGTTTGGCATTTCTGCAGCAATGACAGTCCACCTAATTTACGGGAGCATGAGCTGGCACAACGTACTGGTAACTACAACGTACTGGTCACTGCAACGAACTGGTCACTACAATAGCAGTTTGCAATTTTCACTCAGCAACATCCACTGCTGCTTGAACAATGATGAGGATGGTGGAGTGGACACTGAGAGGTGGTGGGGAGAAGAATGATGGTGATGGAGAGGGAACTGAGGGAGGGGAGAACAATGATGAGTGTGGGGAGAGGACACTGAGGTGTGGTGAGGGAGGACACTGAGGTGTGGTGAAAAGAACAATGATGAGGGTGGTGGAGAGGACACTGAGGTGTGGTGGGGAGAACAATGATGGGGTGATGGAAAGAGCACAGGGGTGGGGGAGAATACTGATGATTGTGGGAGAGAGGACACTGAGTTGTGGTGGGGAGAACACTGAGGTGTGATGGGGAGAACAATGATGAGGGTGGTCGAGAGAACACTGATGGATGGTTGGGGAGAACAATGATGGGGTGATAGAGAGGACACTGAGGGGTGGTTTTGGAGAATAATGATGAGGGTGAGGGAGAGGACACTGAGGTACTGAGGTGTAGTGGGGGAGGATACTGAGCGGTAATGGGGAGAATAATGATGGGGTTATGGAGAGGAGACTGAGGGGTGTTGGGGCAGAATAATAATGAGTGTGGTGAGAGGACACTGAGGTGTGGTGTGGGAGAACAATGATGAGAGTGGTGGAGACGACACTGAGAGGTGGTGGGGGAAAACAATGATGAGGGTGTTGGAGCGGACACTAAGGTGCGGTTCTCCCGAACAAGGATGAGGTTGGGGGAGAGGACACTGAGATGTAGAGGGAGGACACTGAGGTATAGTGGGGGAGAATAATGATGGGGTGGTGGAGAGGACACTGAGGTGTGGTGTGGGAGAACAATGATGGGGGTGGTGGAGAGGACACTGAGTCCTTAGTATACAATGTAATCACTTATTATTTATAGTGCAGTCCTTAGTTACATAGTTTCCTCTTTTATTATATATAACGCTGTCCCTTATTACGTACCATTCTCTCTAGTTATATATGATGACATCCTTTATCATATAGCTTCCTCTACTGTTATGTACAGTGCTGTCTCTAACATAGTGTATTTTTGTTATTTTTCTTAATCACAGTGCCCTCTTTTATTACATAGTCCTCTCTTGTTAGATATAAAATGATTACTGATGGAGCAGTGATGAGAAGACCATTTCATTAGCTCCTCCATTAGAAAAGCTTTCCCATGCTCCATCAGCAGTCATTGCATTATATATCGAAAAAGAGAGGAAACAGGTTCACATCTTGAACCGAAACGTTGCATCTATGGGCTAAATAAAACAGCTCTTTCTCACCTTCAAAAACGGAGTGCTGTTCCTGTTTCTTGGATTCATAACAAGAGAGGACGCTATGCAATAAAGACAGGGGGTGTTATAAATAATCCGATATATAGGGGACAGAGCTGTTCATAACAAGAGTGGGCACTGAAAAATAGGGGGTGGTAATATACATAATAAAGGTAATAAAGGAGACTATGTAAGATATATGTGTGTGGTTATATATACACTGCTCAAAAAATAAAGGGAACATTTAAACAACAGAATATAACTCCAAGTAAATTAAACTTCTGTGAAATCAAACTGTCCACTTAGGAAGCAACACTGATTGACAATCAATTTCACATGCTGTTGTGCAAATGGAATAGACAACAGATGGAAATTATTGGCAATTACCAAGACACACTCATAAAGGAGTGGTTCTACAGGTGGGGACCACAGACCACATCTCAGTACCAATGCTTTCTGGCTGATGTTTTAGTCACTTTTGAAAGTTGGTTGTGCTTTCACACTCGTGGCAGCATGAGACGGACTCTACAACCCAAACAAGTGGCTCAGGTAGTGCAGCTCATCCAGGATGGCACATCAATGCGAGCTGTGGCAAGAAGGTTTGCTGTGTCTGTCAGCGTAGTGTCCAGAGGCTGGAAGCACTACCAGGAGACAGGCCAGCACACCAGGAGACGTGAATGGGGCCGTAGGAGGGCATCAACCCAGCAGAAGGACCGCTACCTCTGCCTTTGTGCAAGGAGGAACAGGAGGAGCACTGCCAGAGCCCTGCAAAATGACCTCCAGCAGGCCACAAATGTGCATGTGTCTGCACAAACGGTTAGAAACCGACTCCATGAGGATGGTCTGAGTGCCCGAGGTCCACAGATGGGGGTTGTGCTCACAGCCCGACACCATACAGGACACTTGGCATTTGCCACAGAACACCAGGATTGGCAAATTCGCCACTTGCGCCCTGTGCTCTTCACAGAAGAAAGCAGGTTCAAACTGAGCACATGTGACAGACGTGACAGAGTCTGAAGACGCTGCGGAGAGAGATCTGCTGCCTGCAACATCCTTCAGCATGACAGGTTTGGCAGTGGGTCAGTAATGGTGTGGGGTAGCATTTTTTTCAAGGGCCGCACAACCTTCCATGTGCTTGCCAGAGGTAGCCTGACTGCCATTAGGTACCGAAATGATATCCTCAGACTCCTTGTGAGACCATATGTTGGTGTGGTTGGCCCTGGGTTCCTCCTAATGAAAGACAATACCAGACCTCACGTGGCTGGAGTGTGTCAGCAGTTCCTGCAGGATGAAGGCATTGAAGCTATGGACTGGCCCGCCCTTTCCCCAGACATGAATCAGATTGAGCACATCTGGAACTTCATGTCTCGCTCCATCCACCAACGTCACATTGCACCACAGACTGTCCAGGAGTTGGCGGATGCATTAGTCCAGGTCTGGGAGGAGATCCCTCAGGAGACCATCCGCCGCCTCAACAGGAGCATGCCCATGCGTTGTACAGTAGGGAGGTCATACAGGCACGTGGAGGCCACACACACTACGAGCATCTTTTTGACTTGTTTCTAAAGACATTACATTCCACTTTAATTTTGGGTTAATAAATTTGATTTTCAATGATGATTTTTGTGTGATTTTGTTGTCAGCACATTCAACTTTGTACAGAACAAAGTATTCAATGAGAATATTTCATTCATTCAGATCTAGGATGTGTTATTTGAGTGTTACCTTTTTTTTGAGCAGTGTATATCTGTAGCTTTGTCACCATAAAAGAAGGGGGGCCCAGACACATTTCTTTCACAGGGGCCCCAACCTGTCAGTGTCTACCCCTGGGTTAATGTGTCAATTCTGTCTTTAATTAGGTCCAAAGAATACATATAAAAGGAGATACTTGCTTTTTCTTAGCGCTATTTCTAAGCGCACACTGTTTGTTCTTTCAATAGGAAAAGGGCGTGAGCTCTTCCTCTGTATGTTCAAGCCACATGTTCAAACCACATCATGATAGAAAGAACAATACAACCACAGGTACTAATAAAAAAAACGGTAATCTTAAATTGACAACACATGCGACAACCAATAAATTTTGTTATTACAGATGAGCGAGGGCTAAAATGCTCTTGTTCTCATTGCTCAAAATGAGAAATTTCTAATACTATGCAATTAACTGAAGCTAATAAGATCCTACCTTAGCTTTTAAATCTCCAAAATCCAAACATGGTTTCCTCAAATGCTTGGTGCTCTATGCGAACAAGGGAACAAGGAGATGGGGCGATTTGGACTTGACCTGAATCCACCCCAAGTAATAGATCAGCTGCTTTGGATAATCCTCCACCGATGGTGAAGACAGGGTGCTGGCCATTCATATCTGTCTTTTCACTGACATGCGGAAGTTTGCTGTCCTGTGTCTGTGTGACATCACTCCAAGATGAACAGCATCTTTTTCTTTTCGCCAGTGAAAGAAAGCTTGCTTCTGGACTCTGGAGTGACGTCACATGGACACAGGACGGCAAACTTCTGCATGTGAGAAGGCAGACTTGACCAGACAGCACTCTGTCTTCACTGTCGCTGTAGGATTCTCCAAAGCAGAGTGGTCCTCCTGACTTTATGACTTAACAACAAGACTTAGCAGTAACTGTGTCTCATCATCATCTTCCTCCTCATTATCCCAAATTTTCCATTCCACAACATCATGTTTTTCTGGCCGTGGCTGTTTGAAGTTTTGGGCGTCAAACAGCATGTTGTCCTGTCCCTCTTGGAGCATGCAGGTTGAGAGGCCACAATCAAGAAATGTTGTGGTAAAGAGCTCTTGGAGTGTCTTAGTGTGGGATCACTAGTCTTTTGGGACTCAACATGATAGGAGGTAGTCTTTTTGGACTCAAAATGGTGAGAGGGAGGAGGATCAAGGTGATGATTAAGTGATCCAGACTTTAGGCTGGTGAGACTGGACAGTGTGGAAGACTGTGTGGTGCTACCAAGCCTGCTGGAAGCATTATTTACTATCCAACAAACCATATGTTTTCACTGCTCTGACTTCAGAAGTGCTGGACTGTGCCTCCTTGCAAAGTGGGACAGGAACCTATGTGTCATGGATGAGCGTGTTTCTTGTGCTCCAGCAACAGGCCTAGTTGCATCTGCCCCATGTCCTTAGCATCTGCGTTCATAATCATCGGTACTTCCACTTCCCTGTCCTTTAACCCCTTCATGACCCAGCCTATTTTGACCTTAAAGACCTTGCCATTTTTTGCAATTCTGACCAGTGTCCCTTTATGAGGTAAGAACTCAGGAACGCTTCAACGGATCCTAGCGATTCTGAGACTGTTTTTTCGTGACATATTGGGCTTCATGATAGTGGTAAATTTAGGTCGATAATTTTTGCGTTTATTTGTGAAAAAAATGGAAATTTGGCGAAAATTTTGAAAATTTTGTAATTTTCAAATTTTTAATTTTTATTCTGTTAAACCAGAGAGGTATGTGTGTAGCCCAGCTACGCAGGCACACATGAAAATCCAGGAAAGTGCACTGGAAGGTAACAGCCAAAGCTTGATATGCATTCACTCATGTCACTCACATTTAGACACACCCATAGGGGTATATAGGTTTGGTGAGTGTCAGCATAGTGGAGTTTTAGTTTCCTGTCTTCGGACAGACGAGTCAGCTTCCTGTCTTAGGACAGTGATTCAGTCAGTTAGCTCCGGGAGGCTCAGGAGTGAGTCATCCCTTGGATAGTTACCTGTCTGAGATAGTCAGTCAGATTGGTTTCCTGCTGAGTTCAGAGCAGAGACTTCAGCCGCCTGTCCCAGGACAGTGAAGTTCAGTCGACAGAGGTCCTGGACTAGGAGAATACTGAGAGCTGCTCAGCGAGCCCAAACAGGGAATCTGTGATTCGACTTCTATGCAGCAGTGCTTATGTTAAGAGCGGAAAGCAGGGCGAAGGGCGCAGTGGAGAAGATACAGAAGTGCTTTAGGTATTGGATTGCCTGCACTAAATTGCCGGTCACTGGGGACCGAAGCGTTGCTATTGTTTCAAGCATAGTAACAAGAAAACCAGAGGCACCTGGACTATAGGTCGCAGAGTGCAGCCCAAAGCGTCAATACGTAACCGGAGTCAGGTGGAACAGGGACTTTGAGTCAAGCGCAGACAAAAGTAAGGACTTAGTTTCATCATTAGAAGGCTCCACCACAACGTTGGCCGGGCAGTACAGCTATTGAGACAGCTGGAGAGTTTAGAGTTAACTTCGCTTCAGGCAAGTTGGACTCACCTACATATTGGAAAGTTAAGGAGGCCTCTAACCTGCTCGGCTGCTACCTGAAAGTGCACTCTCCACCCCGACCAGCTTCCCGGGATCTGCTTGAACCATCATCAGTAAAAGGTATGAAAAGGAACTACCTTGTGTGTGACTGAATTCTTATTGCACCCTGCATCATCATCCTCATAGACTTCCAGGGACCCGTCTCACCTGTGGGAGACTACTACCAAGCTGCCCCATAACATCCCCTGTGAAAGTCCTTATAGCAGCGCTGGTACAATTTACCAGAAACCGCAGGTGGCGTCACGAACTACCTATCCTAAATATCCCCTGTAAATATTCCCCATTGCACGACCCCAGGGCCACGGACCGAGCCACCGCTACCAGTGACAACTCCCATAGATTTCCATGGGCTCTGGCTCCGAGTACCCCATAGCCCTGGTATCCACAATTGTGGTGCGTGGTCGGAACAACTCTTTGGCGTCACGAACAGGATCCGAAACTTACAAGATCGTAAGCCCTGTGTGCCTAAATTGAACTGTTTGCTGTATGTCACTATTGGCGCCAAAATACCGCCATTTTGCCGCCAAGTTGGCGCCCTGAGGCGCTGGTGAAGAAGGTGGGCGTACCTTCGTGGGCGTGTACCCCCTGAAGCGCGAAAAGTTATGGCCGCCCTCTCCAAGGCCTACTACAATGTGCGGTCCAGCCCCACTGCAAAGGAAATACGCCTCCTCTTCATCCTCTATGCGAAGAGGAGGAGACGCAAATCCCGCCTCCACGGAAAGGACCAGAATGTTCTTGTTGGATACCACAGTGAGACCTGGACCGAGATGGCGGAAGGACAGGAGAATCAGTGCCCAGTACCGGAGGACTGTCTGCCTGTGCCGGAGCTGTCCCCAGATCGGGACACCGACCCCGCCATGATGGAGCTGCGGAGGGAGAACGCAGAGCTGAAGAAGAAGCTGCAGAATCGTGCAATTCGACAAGAGACGGAGAGACGCTGGCGCACCCAAACACAGCGGCTGCTGTGGGACGCCATGTTCTCTCCCACAAGTGAAATACCGTCTCTTGATACCCCTCTATCACTGGATTATCCAAAGGCCCTGATGAAAAAGGCTGCGGAGCGACTGGAGGCGGACACCAGATATGCTGTACCTGATCCCACCGATGGAGCGGTGGAGGCGAAGGAGGCTGAGGAGGTCCTGCCCGTCCCTGAGAGCCAGCCAGGTCAGGAGGCCGCAGCGGATTACCGTTCCCCGGCGGGGACACCGGAGGGTTCCTGCCCATCGTTGCCAGAAGTCAACTGGGACGAGATGGAGCGTATTGATGACATCACATATGCTGTCCAGTGGGAAAAAGAGATGCAGTGTCGCAAAGAGGAGCAGCGACGCCGACAGGAGGAAGAGCGGGAGGTGCAGCGGAACCGACAACGGCAGTATGAGCAGATGGTCGCTGATAAGGAGACCGTGCGCAGAGAGAAAGGTACCTTGCGGGAACCGCAGCGGCAGGGGTGTGTTACAGAGTTCCAGCTCCGCAAGGGCTGGGGCTTCATCAGAGAACCGGGCCTCTATGCAGGGGTCTTTGTCAGCCGCAGGGACGTAGAATCCCACCTGCCCATCGGTCACCCGGGGAGGGACCTAATGAATGGGGACATTGTTAGTTACACCCGTCACTGGGGCATGAAGGGGTGGTATGCCCTGAATGTGTCCATCGTTAGTGACCCAGTCCCCGACGCCGGTCCCGGGGCGTCCCAGTTCAGAGCGCCCACAGCACCAGGCCGTACTCCAGCATCGCCCCCTGAAGGCCCATCGCAATCTATGTCGCAATCGGCATCGCCTCCTGCTTACTTAACGCAAACCAAGTCGCAATCTGTACAGCAGCCCAAGTCTCAGCCAGCGCTGCCGCCTAAACCGCCAACTGCGACCAAGTTAGTATCGCAAAATGTTGTGGCACCTGTAGCGACGCAATCGGCGTCCCACAAAGAGGAAGCACCCGGCGTGCCCCTAGAGGTTCGCACAAGGACTGTAGCGACCCAGACCCTGATAGCAGGTCACGACCTGTTTGTCATGCACTCTAAGGAGCATCGCATTGTTCCAGCCCCCGGGGTGGAAGATGTAATTGAAGTCTGCAAGAAAAAGTGAAGACCGGTAGGATCCAGACAGGGGTCTACCGCATACAATAATGTATAAAGTTTAAAGAAAGTTCGCATAATTGCACTTGAAATGTATGTAACGTTTACATAAATTGCCATTTTTGCACTTTCGTATTATTGTATACTGATGTTTGATATATGGAATAGAATACCCGGCTGGGTAAAGAGAGTTCAAGAATTTTGAAGAAATTACATAGGGTGCATAAGTTTGCATAGTATACCCTGGTTGGGTAAATACTGTGAGAGGTATAATGTGAATTTAGGAAGTTAAAAGAATGTGTTGATTGCATAAGTTGAAGTATATATATAGATATATAATGTGAAGTGAAATGTATATATGTGTCCTTAACCATGTCATGGACTGCGTGGCTGTGGACTGTGCCAGCCCAGAACTTATCCTGTAAATAGTTGCGCTTCGGTGCATTGTCTTGGTTTTACATAAAGCCACTACAGATAACTACCTCGAGAAGAAAAACCCGTGTGGTGGGGCCCAGAAAGAGGTCTGCAATAAAGTCCTGCAGCCCACCCAGGACCCACGTGGGAGGTTTTTGGTGCGGGTCCTCCACAAGTATCTTGTATATATGTGTTTGATACTTTTGATACTTTTGTATTCTTTACTGTACAAATTGTAACGTTCAAGAAATCCTTACCTCCCGGATGGGAAGAGTTATAATGTTTATTGTTAATGCAATACAAAATATTCTTTTTGTCTTTTACAGCCCGGGAGTGCTGTGTTTTACCAAGGGGGGATGTGTAGCCCAGCTACGCAGGCACACATGAAAATCCAGGAAAGTGCACTGGAAGGTAACAGCCAAAGCTTGATATGCATTCACTCATGTCACTCACATTTAGACACACCCATAGGGGTATATAGGTTTGGTGAGTGTCAGCATAGTGGAGTTTTAGTTTCCTGTCTTCGGACAGACGAGTCAGCTTCCTGTCTTAGGACAGTGATTCAGTCAGTTAGCTCCGGGAGGCTCAGGAGTGAGTCATCCCTTGGATAGTTACCTGTCTGAGATAGTCAGTCAGATTGGTTTCCTGCTGAGTTCAGAGCAGAGACTTCAGCCGCCTGTCCCAGGACAGTGAAGTTCAGTCGACAGAGGTCCTGGACTAGGACAATACTGAGAGCTGCTCAGCGAGCCCAAACAGGGAATCTGTGATTCGACTTCTATGCAGCAGTGCTTATGTTAAGAGCGGAAAGCAGGGCGAAGGGCGCAGTGGAGAACATACAGAAGTGCTTTAGGTATTGGATTGCCTGCACTAAATTGCCGGTCACTGGGGACCGAAGCGTTGCTATTGTTTCAAGCATAGTAACAAGAAAACCAGAGGCACCTGGACTATAGGTCGCAGAGTGCAGCCCAAAGCGTCAATACGTAACCGGAGTCAGGTGGAACAGGGACTTTGAGTCAAGCGCAGACAAAAGTAAGGACTTAGTTTCATCATTAGAAGGCTCCACCACAACGTTGGCCGGGCAGTACAGCTATTGAGACAGCTGGAGAGTTTAGAGTTAACTTCGCTTCAGGCAAGTTGGACTCACCTACATATTGGAAAGTTAAGGAGGCCTCTAACCTGCTCGGCTGCTACCTGAAAGTGCACTCTCCACCCCGACCAGCTTCCCGGATCTGCTTGAACCATCATCAGTAAAAGGTATGAAAAGGAACTACCTTGTGTGTGACTGAATTCTTATTGCACCCTGCATCATCATCCTCATAGACTTCCAGGGACCCGTCTCACCTGTGGGAGACTTACTACCAAGCTGCCCCATAACATCCCCTGTGAAAGTCCTTATAGCAGCGCTGGTACAATTTACCAGAAACCGCAGGTGGCGTCACGAACTACCTATCCTAAATATCCCCTGTAAATATTCCCCATTGCACGACCGCCAGGGCCACGGACCGAGCCACCGCTACCAGTGACAACTCCCATAGATTTCCATGGGCTCGGCTCCGAGTACCCCATAGCCCTGGTATCCACAATTGTGGTGCGTGGTCGGAACATATGTGGCACAAAATAGTTAATAAATAACATTTCCCACATGTCTACTTTACATCAGCACAATTTTGGGAACAACATTTTTTTGTTGTTAGGAAGTTATAAGGGTTAAAAGTTGACCAGCGATTTCTCATTTTTACAGCAAAATTTACAAAACCATTTTTTTTAGGGACCACCTCACATTTGAAGTCACTTTGAGGGTCTATATGGCAGAAAATACCCAAAAGTGACACTTTTATAAAAACTGCACCCCTCAAGCTACTCAAAACTACATTCAAGAAGATTATTAACCTTCAGGTGCTTCACAGGAACTAAAGCAACGTGGAAGGAAAAAATGGACATTTTAATTTTTCCAACAAAAATTTTCTTTTAGCATCAATTTTTTCATTTTTACATGGGCAACAAGATAAAATGGATCCTAAAATTTGTTGGGCAATTTCTAATGAGTACACAGATGCCTCATATGTGGTCATAAACCACTGTATGGGCGCACGGCAGGGCTCAGAAGGGAAGGAGCGTCATTTGACTTTTTGAATGGAAAATATGCTGGAATATTTAGCGGTTGCCATGTTGCATTTGGAGAGTCCCTGTGTCCTAATATGGAATACCCAAAGTGACCCATTTTGGAAAACTAGACCCCCTAAGGAACTTACTAGATGCATAGTGATCATTTGAACCCTCAGGTGCTTCACAAATAGATCTGTGAAAAAAAAAGACTTTTTTTTTCAACAAAAATTTTCTTTTAGCTCATTTTTTCATTTTCACATGGGCAACAGTATAAATGGATCCTAAAATTTGTTGGTCAATTTCTATGAGTACACAGATACCTCATATGTGGTCATAAACCATGTTGGGCGCACGGCAGGGCTCAGAAGGGAAGGAGCGCATTTGACTTTTTGAATGGAAAATATGCTGGAATATTTAGCGGTTGCCATGTGCATTTGGAGAGTCCCTGTGTGCCTAAACATTGGAGATCCCCCACAAGTGACCCCATTTTGGAAACTAGACCCCCTAAGGAACTTATCTAGATGCATAGTGATCACTTTGAACCCCCAGGTGCTTCACAAATTGATCTTAAAAAAAGAAAGTACTTTTTTTTCACAAAAATTTTCTTTTAGCCTCATTTTTTCATTTTCACATGGGCAACAGTAAAATTGGATCCTAAAATTTGTTGGTCAATTTCTCCTGAGTACACAGATACCTCATATGTGGTCATAAACCACTGTTTGGGCGCACGGCAGGGCTCAGAAGGGAAGGAGCGCCATTTGACTTTTTGAATGGAAAATATGCTGGAATATTTAGCGGTTGCCATGTCGCATTTGGAGAGTCCCTGTGTGCCTAAACATTGGAGTCCCCCACAAGTGACCCCATTTTGGAAACTAGACCCCCTAAGGAACTTATCTAGATGCATAGTGAGCACTTTGAACCCCAGGTGCTTCACAAATTGATCCTTAAAAAAAGAAAGTACTTTTTTTTCACAAAAATTTTCTTTTAGCCTCAGTTTTTTTCATTTTCACATGGGCAACAGTAAAAATTGGATCCTAAAATTTGTTGGGCAATTTCTCCTGAGTACACAGATACCTCATATGTGGTCATAAACCACTGTTTGGGCGAACGGCAGGGCTCAGAAGGGAAGGAGCGCCATTTGACTTTTTGAATGGAAAATATGCTGGAATATTTAGCGGTTGCCATGTCGCATTTGGAGAGTCCCTGTGTGCCTAAACATTGGAGCTCCCCCACAAGTGACCCCATTTTGGAAACTAGACCCCCTAAGGAACTTATCTAGATGCATAGTGAGCACTTTGAACCCCCAGGTGCTTCGCAAATTGATCCTTAAAAAAGATACTTTTTTTTCACAAACATTTTCTTTTAGCCTCAGTTTTTTTCATTTTCACATGGGCAACAGTATAAATTGGATCCTAAAATTTGTTGGGCAATTTCTCCTGAGTACACAGATACCTCATATGTGGTGTGACAGTGTCACTGGATTTATATGTGAGGGGAGGTATGTGTCACACAGGATGCTCTCCTGTGTGAACTAAAACCTACTTTATTTATCTGCCAGCATGTTATATGCTGGTAGGTTTACTGTTAAAGGAGGTGCGGTTTTATGGGAATGCCAAAGAGGGCGGGAGGCATTCCCCCTACCTCCCCTCAGGGTGTGGCTGAGCAATGTATAAAAGCTCAGTCCTGTTTTTTTTTTCTCTGAAGTGTGGTCTGGAGAAGAAAGTCTCCAGACAGTATAGTGGAAGCTGCAGAGCTTACCACAAGGACTTTAGCAGTGCAGTTTATGCTACCGAGAGCGGGTGGAACCCACTCATCTATGGACTGAGTCATTGTTTGTTTTTTTTTGTTTTTCCTGTTTAACCCAGAAGGGTCATGTTTACTTTTCCTGCGAAACCTGCATGAGTTTATGGCTGATAATAAACCAGCAGAAGGAAAACCTGAGAACGTGTGTCCTGAGTCTACCTCCTGGAGAGCCGAGCGAGTCGTCTTGCCACAGTTGGTGTGAGAGTGCGTGCAGGATTCCAGGAACACGTGTACCTGCTACAAAGACCGGTGGATGTCCTGGGTGAAGGCTGTCAGCCAGCCAGAGAAGTCCGGCAGCATGGAGGAGCTCGTTAAGCACCTGGTCCAGGCCCAGCAGAGCATGCAGTAGCAACACCTACAGAGCCAGCAGAGCATACAGCAGGCCCAGCAGAGCATGCAACAGCAGCACCAGGAGACGACCAAATTGTTGCTTCAGCAGATCCAGTTGCAGCAAAAGTCGCAGCAGCACCAGCAGGAGGCGCAACAGCAGATACAGCTTTTGGCGGACGCCATCCAGAGCAGGGCGGCCACCCCAACCCCAGGGCCGACTGATGATTCTCACGTCAGGAAGGCGGTAAGGCGGGCCATGCAGAAGATGACCCCTGGGGATGATGTAGAAGCATTTCTGACTGTTTTTGAGAGGGTGGCTGATCGGGAGAGACTTCCACCAGCACAGTGGGCAGAGGTTCTGGCGCCATATTTATCGGGTGAACCCCAAAAAGCGTATTTTGACTTGGCTCTGCAAGATGCTAAGGAGTATCCCAAACTAAAGACAGAGATCTTAGCACATCTGGGAGTAAATATGGCAGTAAGAGCCCAGCGAGTTCATCACTGGGCGTATGCTAGCAACAAACCCCCTCGTTCACAGATGTTTGACCTACTGCATCTTGTTCAGAAGTGGCTACAACCGGACTCCTCCACTCCGGCCCAGATGGTTGAGCGGGTGGTGATCGACAGATTCATGCATTCCCTTCCCAAGTCAGTACAGACCTGGGTTGCCCAGGGTGATCCCCAGAACGCAGATGACTTTATCGGCCTGGTAGAGAGGTACCAGGTAGTTGAGAGATCTCTTGGGAAACCGGATGCAGTCATTTCTCCCTACTGGGATACCCAAAAGGGGGTGGGTTCACCACGGAAGGGGTCTAGAGCCACCACTGGGGGGCGTCCCACTCCTATTGAAGGGGCAGAACAGTGGGGAAAGATATAGTTTGCTGGCGATGCCACAACTCTGGACATTGTAGCCGCCAAGTGTCAAATATCCCCTGAGCCCATGGACTGCAGCCTAGGCAGACGGGTCTCCTATTATGCCTATCCAGCCTGTAGCGTGGACTGTCGACCCGGCAAGGGACCGCAGGCGTGTACAGTATCCATTAATGGAATAAAAGTGCTTGGGCTGTTGGACTCCGGGAGTCTGGTGACCTTGATCAGAGCATCCCTTCCCCACCAGTTGATCCCTTCCAAAACCCTGGGTGTTCGGTGCATCCATGGTGACACCAAGGACTATCCCGTGGCCACAGTAACAGTGGGGACAGACTGTGGTGCCCAGTCCCATGAAGTCGGGGTGGTAAAGGACCTGATACATCCCGTTATATTGGGCCGTGATTTTCCCTTATTCTGGGACTTGTGGGGAAGGGAACTGGACTAAGTAGCATGGGGAAAAGTGAGATCCTTGAAGAAGAACCCCCGATAGAGTCTCAGAGAGAGGAGTTCCCATTGTGCGTCCTTTTCGGTGATGAGGGTGAGACGGTGACCGAGGAGACCGACCTACCTGCGTTAGATATGTCCAGAGAGAACTTTGGGACTGCTCAAGTTCGAGACCTGACCTTAAAAGGGGCGTTCACCAGGTTACTGTATGTAATGGGATTGCCCAAGAGCCGGGGGCCGACACCAGATTCCCCCACTTTGCAGTACAGGGGGAGTTGCTATATCGGGTGGCCAAACTGAGGGGCGGTGAGATAGTGGAACAGCTGTTAGTGCCGGGGCCATACAGACGACGGGTGCTAGATATGGCCCATTCACATGTTCTGGGGGGACACCTAGGGGTCGAGAAAACTCAGGAGAGGATACTGAGGAGGTTTTATTGGCCAGGGTGTTATCGAGAAATTCAAAACTTTTGTAGGTCCTGCCCCACCTGCCAAATAACCGCTCCCTCCTCCCACTTCCGTAGCCCCTTAGTTCCACTACCTGTGATAGAGGTTCCCTTTGAGAGGATTGCCATGGACCTCGTGGGCCCCATAGTCAAATCAGCTCGGGGACACCAATATATCCTGGTCGTCATGGACTATGCGACTCGGTATCCAGAAGCGGTTCCCTAAGGAACATGTCCAGTAAAAGTATAGCCCGAGAGTTGGTCCATATTTTTGCTCGGACAGGTCTACCAAAAGAGATTCTAACAGACCAAGGAACCCCCTTCATGAGCATGGTGATGAAGGAGCTTTGCAGAGTCCTTCAGATAACTCAGCTGCGGACCTCGGTTTATCATCCACAAACGGACGGCCTAGTGGAACGCTTCAACAAGACCTTAAAGGCGATGCTCAAGAAGGTCGTTGAAAAGGATGGGAGAGACTGGGACTACCTGCTCCCATTTCTGCTTTTCTCGGTCAGAGAAGTTCCTCAAGCCTCCACTGGCTTCTCTGCATTTGAGCTCTTATATGGGCGGCATCCAAGAGGTCTCCTAGACATCGCCAAGGAAACTTGGGAGGCTGAAGTCACGCCACACCGGAGCATCATCGAACATGTCGCCCAGTTACAGGAGAGAATGTCAAAGGTGATGCCCATCGTAAAGGAACATCTCCTCCAGGCGCAGGAAGCCCAGGCGAGGGTCTATAACCGGTCTGCGAGACTAAGACAGTTCCAGCCCGGAGACCGTGTTTTGGTGCTGATCCCTACCGTCGAGAGCAAGTTCCTCGCCAAATGGCAAGGTCCATACGAGGTGGTGGAGAAAATCAGCAAGGTTAATTATAAAGTCCACCAGCCTGGCCGAAGAAAGGCACATCAAATATATCATGTAAACTTGCTCAAGCCGTGGCGGGACCGTGAACCTGTGGAAACTCCTTGCCTGGGAGCCGCACCAGAAGGCAAGGAACCTTGGGAGGAGGTCACTATTGCAGAGACTCTATCACCGGCCCAGAAGCAACAGTGTCGAGAATTACTACAGCAGAATCGGGAGCTGTTCTCAGAGTTGCCAGGGCATACACAAGTGGTAGAGCATGACGTGCTGACAGAACCGCATGTACGAGTGAATTTGAAGCCGTATCGGATTCCGGAAGCACGCCGGGAGGTGATCTCGGCTGAGGTGAAGAGGATGTTAGACCTCGGGGTAATAGAGGAGTCAAAGAGTGGGTGGTCGAGCCCAATCGTCCTCGTGCCGAAACCCAATGGAGAGTGGAGGTTTTGTAATGACTACCGTCGCTAAATGAGGTATCCAAATGTGACGCGTACCCGATGCCCCGCGTCGACTAACTCATCGAGAGGCTTGGACCGGCGAGGTACATCACCACTCTTGACCTGACGAAGGGCTACTGGCAGATCCCCATGTCCCAGATGGCTAAAGAGAAGACGGCTTTCTCAACACCTGATGGCTGTTTTCAATACAAGCGGATGCCGTTCGGACTACAGGGAGCCCCAGCCACTTTCCAGAGGGCTATGGATCGGATCCTAGCCCCACATAAGAAGTATGCCGCAGCCTACCTCGACGACATTGTGGTCTTTAGCCCAGACTGGGCTAGTCACCTACCCAAACTACAGGCCGTTTTGGACGCGCTAAGAAAAGCAGGATTTACCATAAATCCGAGAAAGTGTGCCATCGGAAAAGAGGAGGCCAAGTACCTGGGCTATGTTGTTGGGAGAGGCGAAATAAAGCCGCAAATCAAGAAAGTGGAGGCAATTCAAACCTGGCCGCAACCGCTCTCAAAGAAGCAGGTGAAAGCATTCCTGGGAATGGTGGGATACTACAGGCGGTTTATCCCGAATTTCGCCACGATGGCCGCTCCACTAACAGATCTTCTAAAAGGCACCAAATCAACCATGGTGAAATGGACAGAAGAAACGGAGACCGCATTTCAAAAGCTGAAGCTAACACTCTGCAAGCAGCCTGTCCTGGTCGCGCCAGACTTTAAAAAAGAATTTGTGGTCCAGACTGACGCATCAGAGGTTGGTCTAGGGGCCGTACTCTCCCAAGAAATAAATGGGGAAGAACATCCCATTCTCTATCTAAGCCGAAAGCTGTCCTCCTGTGAGAAGAACTACGCCATAGTAGAAAAAGAGTGTTTAGCCATAAAATGGGCCGTGGATACACTGAAATATTACCTACTAGGCCGGAAGTTTAAATTAGTATCAGACCATGCCCCGTTGAGATGGTTGAGGGAAAAGAGGGGAAAAATGCTAGGGTAACTAGATGGTTCCTAGAGCTTCAAGATTTTAACTTTCACGTGGAGCATAGGCCAGGGAAGTTACATGGGAATGCAGATGCCCTCTCTAGGATTCCCTGTCTGGTGTCAGAAGTTGCCCAAACCCCCGGCTTTGGGCAGAGGGGGGGAATATGTGACAGTGTCACTGGATTTATATGTGAGGGGAGGTATGTGTCACACAGGATGCTCTCCTGTGTGAACTAAAACCTACTTTATTTATCTGCCAGCATGTTATATGCTGTAGTTTACTGTTAAAGGAGGTGCGGTTTTATGGGAATGCCAAAGAGGGTGGGAGGCATTCCCCCTACCTCCCCTCAGGGTGTGGCTGAGCAATGTATAAAAGCTCAGTCCTGTTTTTTTTTCTCTGAAGTGTGGTCTGGAGAAGAAAGTCTCCAGACAGTATAGTGGAAGCTGCAGAGCTTACACAAGGACTTTAGCATGCAGTTTATGCTACCGAGAGCGGGTGGAACCCACTCATCTATGGACTGAGTCATTGTTTGTTTTTTTTATGTTTTTCCTTTTAACCCAGAAGGGTCATGTTTACTTTTCCTGCGAAACCTGCATGAGTTTATGGCTGATAATAAACCAGCAGAAGGAAAACCTGAGAACGTGTGTCCTGAGTCTACCTCCTGGAGAGCCGAGCGAGTCGTCTTGCCACAGTGGTCATAAACCACTGTTGGGCACACGGCAGGGCTCAGAAGGGAAGGAGCGCCATTTGACTTTTTGAATGGAAAATATGCTGGAATATTTAGCGGTTGCCATGTCGCATTTGGAGAGTTCCTGTGTGCCTAAACATTGGAGCTCCCCCACAAGTGACCCCATTTTGGAAACTAGACGCCCTAAGGAACTTATCTAGATGCATAGTGAGCACTTTGAACCCCAGGTGCTTCACAGAAGTTTATAACGCAGAGCCGTGAAAATAAAAAATCTTTTTTTTTTCTCAAAAAATGATTTTTTTAGCCCACTATTTTTTATTTTCACAATGGTTACAGGAGAAATTGGACCCCAAAAGTTGTTGTCCAGTTTGTCCTGAGTATGCTAGTACCCCATATGTGGGGGGGAACCACTGTTTGGGCACACGTCAGGGCTCGGAAGGGATGTAGTGACGCTTTGAAATGCCGACTTGATGGAATGGTCTGCGGGCATCTTGTTACGTTTGCAGAGCCCCTGATGTGCCTAAACAGTAGAAACTCCCCACAAGTGACCCCATTTTGGAAACTAGACCCCGCAAAGAAGTTATCTAGATGTGTGGTGAGCACTTTGAACCCCCAAGGGCTACACAGAAGTTTATAACGCCCGGGCATTAAAATAAAAAAATCATATTTTTTCCACAATCAGGATCTTTTAGTCCCCAATTTTTTTATTTTCCCAAGGGTAACATGAGAAATTAGACCCCAAAAGTTGTTGTCCAATTTGTCCTGAGTATGCTGATATCCCATATGTGGGAGAAAACTACTGTATGAGCACACGTCGGGGCTCGGATGGGAAGTAGTGACGTTTTGAAATGCCCACTTGATGGAATGGTCTTCGGGCGTCATGTTACATTTGCAGAGTCCCTGATGTACCTAAACAGTAGAAACTCCCCACAAGTGACCCCATTTTGGAAACTAGATCCCCAAGGAACTCCTATAGATGTGTGATAAGCACTTTGAATCTCCAAGTCCTTCACAGAAGTTTATAACACAGAGCCGTGAAAATATAAAATCATTTTTTTTCCACAAAAATAATTTTTTAGTCCCCAATTTTTTTTTCCCAATGTTAATAAGAGAAATTAGAACCCCTAAAGTTGTTGTGCAATTTTTCCCGAGTACGCTGATACCCCATATGTGGGGATAAACCACTGTTTGGGCATACGTCGGGGCTTGGAATAAAGGGAGCACTATTTGACTTTTTGAACGCAAAATTTGCAGGAATCAATGGTGGCGCCATGTCGCGTATGGAGACCCCCTGATGTGCCTAAATAGTGGAAACCCCTCAATTCTAACTCCAACCCTAACCCCAACACACCCTAACCCCAACCCTAACCCCTACACACACCTAACCCTAATACAAACCCTAACCATAACCCTAACCCCAACACACCCCTAACCCTAATCCCAACTCTAACCATAAACCTAACCACAAGCCTAACCCTAATTCCAACCCTAACCCTAATTCCAACCCTAACCCAAATTCCAACCCTAACCCTAATTCTAACCTTAACCCTAATGCTAACCCTAACCCTAGTTCTAACCCTAAGGCTGGGTTCATATTGCGTTTTACCAGCCCGTTCAACACGTAGCGTTGACCGGCTGGTAACGGTATAGCATAATGCGATCGCGTTATGCTATACCCGCTAGCGCAGATGAATCAGCAGATGATTCATCTGTGCTAGCGGTGACAGAGCCCAGACGCTGCAGCCCGTGTCCGAGGCTCCGTCACTGAATGACGGCACGTCGCGAACGCATGCCGCTTTACGGCATGCGTTGCGATGCACACACAAATGGGGTGAATGGCAGCGTTAATGGACTGCGTTACATCGCGTTATACCGCGGTGAAACGCAGTCCATCTAACGGACTGCCATAATGCAATATGAACCCAGCCTAACCCTAACCCTGAGGCCCCGTGCACACGTTGCGGATTCACTTGCAGATTTTTCTTAAATCCGCAGGTAAAATGACCTGCGTTTTACCTGCGAATTTAGCGCGGATTTGTTGCGGTTTTTCCCTGCGGTTTTACACCTATAATGGAATAGGTGTAAAACCTCTGCGGAATCCGCACAGAGTTGACATGCTGCGGATTTAAAACCGCAGCAAATCCGCATGTGCACAGCGTTTTTTTTAACCATTTATTTGCATTTTACTGTACATGGTTTCTGGATCTGCTGTGGATCCGTAGCGCCAAATCCGCTGTGGATCCGCAGCGCCAAATCCCCAGCAAAATCCGCCGCGGATCTGCAGCAAAATCCGCCGCGGATCCGCAGCAAAATCCGCCGCGGATCAGCAGCAATATCCGCCGCGGATCAGCAGCAATATCCGCCGCGGATCCGCAGCAAAATCAGCCGCGGATCCGCAGCAAAATCAGCCGCGGATCAGCAGCAAAATCCGCCGCGGATCAGCAGCAAAATCCGCCGCAGATCAGCAGCAAAATCCGCCGCGGATCAGCAGCAATATCCGCCGCGGATCAGCAGCAATATCCGCGCGGATCCGCAGCAAAATCAGCCGTGGATCCGCAGCCAAATCAGCCGCGGATCCGCAGCAAAATCAGCCGCGGATCAGCAGCAAAATCGGCCGCGGATCCGCAGCAAAATCCGCCGCGGATCAGCAGCAATATCCGCCGCGGATCAGCAGCAATATCCGCCGCGGATACGCAGCAAAATCAGCTGCGAATCAGCAGCAAAATCCGCTAGGAAAAAAAAAAAATTCTTATTTTATTATTTGTCCCTACCTATGACAGGGGGGGTTCATTTACTTTATTTTGATCACTGTGACAGTTTATCACATTGATCAAATTACATTTTAGTACAATGGAGGGCGCACTGCGCATGCGCCGGCCGGCGGGCGCACTGCGCATGCGCCCGCCATTTTCCCAGATGGCGGCGCCCATGAAGAATCCCGGGCAGCCGCCGGGACGGATCCAGGGACATCGGTGGACCGGGAGAGATGAGTAGGGGGGGTCGGAAGGTGAGGGGGGGGATCGGTAGGTGGGGCAGCGGATCGCAGGAGCAGGGGAGCAGACAGTGACTGCGGTGACCGATCGCTGCCATCTTTCGGTGGCGGCGGCCGATCGCTGCCGTGACTACGTGTGGGGGGGTCAGGGCTCGGTGTCCAGCCATGGCAGATGCTATTGCAGCATCGGCCATGGCTGGATTGTAATATTGGTGAAATATTACAGATTGCTCTGATTGGCTGTTTCACTTTTAACAGCCAATCAGAGCGATCGTGGCCACGGGGGGGTTAAGCCAACCCCCTGTGGTGAAGCACAAAGGGTCCTGTGCCTGCGGGTCGGGTGACCTTTGAGTGACCCCGGTCACCCGACCCGCAGGAACGCGATCCTTTCATGACACAGGGTATGCGTCATAGGTCGGATTGGCACCGACTTTCATGACACATACGCTGTGTCACAGGTCGGGAAGGGGTTAATGCACGCCTTATGCATTTTGTAATTGCTAGATCTCTTGAAACCAAGTTTATTTCTAATTAAAGAAAAAAATTGGTCACCTGCAGCAATCAAAGCCGTTTTTGTGAGTTTGAGAAATATAGGCCTACAAAATTATTAAAAGCTTTTTAGCAGTTTTACAGATCACAAAAACATTCACAGGCCACGTAACACTGTATGTCTGAAAAATGGAAACCTACAAAAAAATGTAAAGCTTTTTTTCACTTTTAGAGACTAAAGAAATATTCACAGACAAATTAAGACTACATGTTTGAGAAATGGAGGCCTACACAATTTTGAAAAGCTTTTTTGCAGTTTTACGGATCACAGAAATGTTCACAAGCTGCAGCTATATATTTGTCAATGGACTGCATTGGACTAATCCCTGTCTACAGACTGGATTCTATTGAGCGTCGGACTGGAGCACCTTGGGCCCACCAGAGAAAATCATTCTAGAGCCTGCTATGTAGCTACATAGAAATAAATACCAGAACACCAACTGCGCGATATAACACGCTAATATCAGGGCATAACATAAGGTGGTACACATCTTAATGATATAGCAGGGGTTGGCGCCCACATTTGGGTTCAAAGTCAATGATAAATGTTCCCTGATGTTTATTAACTACTAGGCCAATGTGTTATAGCACCATTGTAGTGGAAGGGATTTTATGACATCTCATCTATATACTGAGAAAATCCATGGCGGGAATTGACCGATGCAGTTTTAACATATTCACCACCGATTTCATACTTTGCAATACAAAGAATCAGGTCAGTGATAAATGTGCAACATTACATAGTAGTAAACGCAGCAATGTCTGCACAATATCTGTGTGGATATTTTCGCTGTTAATTTGCTGTTTGATTTCTGCAGCAAATTCATTATGTGAATGCCCCTTCTTCTAGTGATGGGGGTCCTAGATCACTTATGTATGACATTGGAGTAATATCGAAAGAGTTTTCCCTCACATCCCCCCCATACACTTTTTACAGAAATCACTCTGCCACCTATAAGACCATAACGTTTTATGAAGGGCCTCATTTTGTTAGTTATAGGGAAAGAAAAGTTTTAGTCAGGGATGATAAAGGGGGAGAGGGGCTCAATCAGGCTGATACAGGGGGAGGTGGCGCAGTTAGGGTGATAAAGGGGTAGAGGGGCTCAATTAGGGTGATATAGGGGGAGGTGGCGCAGTCAAGGTGATACAGGGGGAGGTGGCACAGTTTAGGGTGATACAGGGGGAGTGGTACAGTTAGGGTGATACAGGGGGAGGTGGTGCAGTCAGGGTGATACAGGGGGAGTGGTACAGTTAGGGTGATACAGGGGAGGTGGTGCAGTCAGGGGTAAGACAGGGGGAGGGGGCTCAGTCAGCCAGGGATAATACAGTGAGAGAGTGGCTCAGTCAGTGTGATACAGAGGGAGGTGGTGCAGTCGGGGTGATACAGGGGGAGGTGGTGCAGTCAGGGTGATACAGAGGGAGGTGGTGCAGTCAGGATGATACAGAGGGAGGTAGCGCAGTCAGGGTGATACAGTGGGGGTGGCCAAGCCAGGGTGAAACAGGGGGAGGTGGCGCAGTCAGGGTGATACAGGGGGAGGTGGCACAGTCAGGGTGATACAGGGGGAGGTGGTGCAGTCAGGGTGATACAGGGGAGGTGGCCAAGCCAGGGTGAAACAGGGGGAGGTGGTGCAGTCAGGGTGATACAGGGGAAGTGGTGCAGTCAGGGTGATACAGGGGGAGGTGGCGCAGCCAGGGGTCATACAGGGGAAGGGGACACAGTCAGTCAGGGGTGATACAGGGGAAGGGGACACAGTCAGTCAGGGGTGATACAGGGGGAGGTGGTTCAGTCGGAGGTAATACAGGGGAAAAGAGGCTCAATCAGGATGATACAGGGGGAGGTGGCGCAGTCAGGGTTGATGCAAGGGTAGAGGGGCTCACTCAGGGTGATTCCGGGGTGAGAGGGTTCAGAAGTTGTGATATGGGATGGGGGGTGCAGTCAGGGATAATACAGGGGTAGAGGGGCTCAGTCAGGGTGATTCCGGGGTGAGGGGATTCAGCAGGGTTGGTACAGGGGAGGGGTTAAAGTCAGGGGTAATACAGGAGTCAGGGTGATTCTGGGGCGAGGGGGTTCAGCAGGGGTGATACGGGGGAGGGGATGCAGTCAGGGGTGATACAAGGGAGGGGGCTCAGTCAGGGGTCATATAGAGGGAGGTGGCGCAGTCAGGGGTCATATAGAGGGAGGTGGCATGGTCAGGGGTAATACAGGGGCTCAGTCAGGGTGATTCCAGGGCGAGGGGATTCAGCAGGGGTGATACGGGGGATAGGGTGCAGTGAGGGGCGATATAAGGGAGGGGTGTTATGTTTCGGTAGCTGAGGAGGACAGGAACAACAGCAGGGCAGCCGAACACCTGAGATGTTGGTAACTGATGGGTTGCAGATTCCTAAACTAACGACACAACTAGAGGTAGCCGTGGAGCGTCCCTACGTTGATCCTAGATGCCTCTTCACAGCCTGAGAGATAGCTACACCTAAAGGCAGAAAGATGAAAGCTATCTGCCCCGGAGCAGATCCCCAAAGAAAATAGGAAGCCCCCAAACATATAATGGCGGTTAGACAAGATGAAAATACAAACATAGGCAGAAAATAGACTGAGCAAACGCTGGGGCCACAAGCTGACTAAATAGGATAGAACAGGAGAGATTACTTTCTGCAACCCAGAAAACCCTACAAAAATCCAACAATTCTGATTACAAAAATACTGAGATCACACGATCTCGCCTCCCACTAAATCAGTTCTCAGTGTGAACAAAAACCAAGCCGCAGCCGCTGAAAAAACAGGAAAAAGCAAATGAGCAAATAACAGTGGCTGCATATAAACTGTGAGGAGCTCAGGCCCCAGAAGGGGACCTGGCTGACCTCCACAAAAGTGCAGAAAACAATGCAAAAAGCAAGCACAAAAAGAAAAGCAAAAAATATCTTATCTGAAAGCAGGAGATGCAGGCAAGACTCCAGCAAACTTCCAAATGAACCAGGAACCACAATTGAGACAAGAACAATTGATCACTGGCAACCATCATGGGAGGGAACCTCCCTTATATCAGACCAGTTAGTGAACCCAGATTGCCACTCCTCACTGAAAGGTTCAGTACTGTCTGTAACCACCAGAGGGAGCCTCTGCTCAGAAAGCATCTCTAGCACATTCATAACAGTACCCCCCCTTGAGGAGGGGTCACCGAACCCTCACTTGTGCAACCAGGCCGATCAGGATGAGCTCGGTGATAGGCACGGATCAGTCTCCTAGCATGGATGTCCGAAGCAAACACCCAAGAATTGTCCTCCTGACCATAACCTCTCCACTTAACCAAATACTGGAGTTTCTGTCTAGAAAAACGAGAATCCAATATTTTCTCAACCACATACTCCAGATTGCCCTCAACCAAAACAGGGTCAGGAGGCGCAGCCATAGGAACCACTGGCTCAACAAACCTCTTCAATAAGGACTTGTGGAACACGTTATGGATCTTAAATGTCCCTGGAAGAAGCAAACGGAAGGAAACAGGATTAAGAATCTCCATGATCTTATAAGGTCCAATGAACCTGGGCTTAAAATTTGGAGATGCAACCCTCATAGGGATATTTCTTGAGGACAACCAAACCAAGTCCCCCACTTTAAACTGAGGACCATCAGTCCTATGCCGGTTGGCAAATCGTTGGGCCTTCTCCTGAGAGAGAGACAACCTCTCCACTACCTGGTCCCAAATCTGCTGCATTCGCTCCACAACAGAGTCAACACCCGGACAGACAGAAGCCTCCGCCTGTCCCGAAGAAAATCGAGGGTGAAACCCAAAATTGCAGAAAAATGGAGACATCAAGGTGGCAGAGCTAGCCCTATTATTAAGAGCAAACTCAGCCAAAGGCAAAAAAGAGACCCAGTCATCTTGATCAGCAGACACAAAACATCTCAAATAAGTCTCCAAGGTCTGGTTTGTTCTCTCGGTTTGTCCATTGGTCTGAGGATGAAAAGCAGAGGAGAAAGACAATTGAACACCAAGTTTAGAACAAAATGTCCTGCAAAATCTGGAAACAAACTGGACTCCTCTGTCAGACACAATGTTCTCCGGAATGCCATGTAACCGAACCACGTGCTGAAGGAACAAAGGCACCAATTCGGAGGAGGAAAGCAACTTAGGCAATGGCACAAGATGTATCATCTTGGAAAACCTATCACAGATTACCCAGATAACAGTCATTCTCTGAGAAACAGGGAGGTCGGAAATAAAATCCATAGAGATATGGACCTCTTGGGCACAGGTAATGGCATTAACAAACAACTAGAGCGAGAGCAAGGCTTGGAGCGAGAGCAAGTCCCACAGGACTGCACAAATTCCCTGACGTCACGAGTAGTGTTGAGCATTCCGATACCGCAAGTATCGGGTATCGGCCGATATTCGCGTTATCGGAATTCCGATACTTAATTCCGATACTTTTTCTATATCGTATACCGGAATCGGAAGTTCCCATAATTCTTTGAGAGGCAATGTGATTTTAGTCAGCCAATGAGGAATCCTACGAAGTGTGGGCACATCCTGTAATGCTGCGGTCATCTTAACTAATGGCATGGCTGTGATTGGCTGCTGAAATGATGTCAGAATGCACTATAAAAGGCGCCGCAGCCATTTTAGCGTCACTGTGCTGTGAACTCAGTAAGGGACAGAACGCTGCTGTGCTGACTCTGAGGGACAGTTAGATATTGCGATTTTGTGTACTACTGTGCTTGAGGCAGGCTAGTTTACCAACCGCTGTGTAAAGCTTCATTTTGCCAGTGTTGTTTTAACAGCTCTGTGCAAGGTGTGTGTGTGACAGTGCAGGTGACGCTGCAGTTTGCTCTGCATCCACCGCTGTTTGTAGGCATCTGCACGTGTCACTGACTCTTTTTTTTTTTAATTTTATTTAGTGGAATTGGTGCAGCTCCATTATATTAGAAAAAAATCAAATCTATTAGTGTGACGTGCTTCCATCCGTATACAATACATTGGTTGCAAACACTATAGAAGTACAGAAAGGAGCTTTTCACAGATAGTGAATAGTTGTGTTTCAGTGTTCACTGCAGTCTGTGAGGTTTTGATTTTTTGAGTGCAGATCACGCTCCAGTTAGTTCTTCAACCACTGCTGGTTGTAGTCTGCTGAGCGTGTGTCACTGCCTCATCCTTCACATTTTTCTCTAATTGGTGCTGCTCCATTTTAGTGGAAAAAAATCTAATCTATTAGTGTGACGCGCTTCCATCCGTATACAATACATTGGTTGCAAACACTATAGAAGTACACAAAGGAGTAGCCTTTCACAGATTGTGGACAGTTGTGTTTCAGTGTTCACTTCAGTCTGTGTTTTTTACTTTTTTGAGTGCACATCACGCTCCAGTTACTTGTTCAAGCACTGCTGCTTGTACTCTGCTGAGCGTGTCTCAGTGGCTCATCCTTTTCATTTATCTCCAATTGGTTCTGCTACATTCCATTTAAAATAAATCTAATCTATTAGTGTGACGCGCTTCCATCCGTATACAATACATTGGTTGCAAACACTATAGAAGTAGACAAAGGAGTAGCCTTTCACAGATTGTGAATAGTTGTGTTTCAGTGTTCACTGCAGTCTGTGAGGTATTTTTATTTTTTTATTTTTTAAAATGCAGATCACGCTCCATTTACTTCTTCAACCACCGCTGCGTGTACTCTGCTGAGTGTCTGTCACTGGCTCATCCTTGTCATTTTTCTAAAATTGGTGCTGCTTTATTCTATTTAAAATAATTCAAATCTATTACAGTGACGTGCTTCCATCCGTATACAATACATTGGTTGCAAACACTATAGAAATAGACAAAGGAGTAGCCTTTCACAGATTGTGAATAGTTGTGTTTCAGTGTTCACTGCAGTCTGTGAGGTATTTTTATTTTATTTTTTTTTAAAATGCAGATCACGCTCCATTTACTTCTTCAACCACCGCTGCGTGTACTCTGCTGAGTGTCTGTCACTGGCTCATCCTTGTCATTTTTCTAAAATTGGTGCTGCTTTATTCTATTTAAAATAATTCAAATCTATTACAGTGACGTGCTTCCATCCGTATACAATACATTGGTTGCAAACACTATAGAAGTAGACAAAGGAGTAGCCTTTCACAGATTGTGAATAGTTGTGTTTCAGTGTTCACTGCAGTCTGTGAGGTATTTTTATTTTTATTTTTTTTAAAATGCAGATCACGCTCCATTTACTTCTTCAACCACCGCTGCGTGTACTCTGCTGAGTGTCTGTCACTGGCTCATCCTTGTCATTTTTCTAAAATTGGTGCTGCTTTATTCTATTTAAAATAATTCAAATCTATTACAGTGACGTGCTTCCATCCGTATACAATACATTGGTTGCAAACACTATAGAAGTAGACAAAGGAGTAGCCTTTCACAGATTGTGAATAGTTGTGTTTCAGTGTTCACTGCAGTCTGTGAGGTATTTTTATTTTTTATTTTTTTAAAATGCAGATCACGCTCCATTTACTTCTTCAACCACCGCTGCGTGTACTCTGCTGAGTGTCTGTCACTGGCTCATCCTTGTCATTTTTCTAAAATTGGTGCTGCTTTATTCTATTTAAAATAATTCAAATCTATTACAGTGACGTGCTTCCATCCGTATACAATACATTGGTTGCAAACAATATAGAAGTACACAAACGGGCCTTTCACAGCTACTGAACATGGGTTTTTAATTTTTAACTAAAATATGTATTTTTTCAAATGACACAAATATAAGTAATGTTGAAGAGGAATAGTCCTACATCCATTGTTTGCACAATATTACAGGTGTACATCATGTCCCTTAATCAACAATGTATTATTATATTTACTTGTATGCTTTTATTTAAAAGCCAAGAACACAGAAGGATAACCTTCGCACTGCAGCTGTTGTCAAAGTTCAACCCACATTATGCACTTCCAACATTGCAGCATTTGAGGCATGATGTGAGTTGGATTGGTCAAAGTTATGGAGTGAGAAGGTTCACCATCAGTACCCTATAGCATAAGTATGCTTTTGTGTTAGCATTTGTGTTAGACATGTGGATATCTGCCATAATATGTCACAATTATTTAGTTACAGATTTGTTACCAACACTAATCATTGAATGGTTTTAAATTTGACGTTTCACTTGTTTACAGCTTAGAAATAAGGGTGTAGCCTGATATCTATGTGTAGCACTAGCCACTTTAACATGTCATGTTTTTTTCAACATGTGTAGCTAGGTAGCAGTAATTTTTGCCGGACACACAGCAGGGGAACAGCAGGCGTTACTGAACCCCACTATCACTATAGCTTGTGTATTGGTCTGTGGACACGACACTTCTGAGCAGCAACTGGCAGTGTTGTAGCCCAGGGAGTATAGCTCAGGTGGTAGAAAGATGAACATAACAGGAGACATGGAAAACATTGCCAACCAGTTAGTTAATCTGAAACCGGACAGGCAAATTCAGGCGAGATCCATGCCTAGTTCATTTTCAGAAAAGTAAGCCGTTCTACATTATCGTAGGATAGTCGCATGCAACGGTCTGTTAGTACACCACCTGCAGCAGTAAAGACGCGCTCCGATAATACACTGGCAGCAGATCAAGCCAGCACCTCCAATGCATACTGGCTAAGCTCTGGCCATGTATCCAGCTTAGAGACACAAAACTTGAATGGGGAAGAGCCATCTGGGAGTACACTGAGAGGGCAAGACATGTAGTCTGTCACCATCTTACGGAAATGTTGCCTCCTGCTGACTGGAGCCGTCTCGGATGGTGTAGACATTGGTGGCGCTGCCACAAAACTTCGACACATTTGGAACATACTGTTCTTGCCCTGTGCAGAGGCGCTGCTTGTGCTCCCTCTTGTTGCAGAGCTGTCTCCACTGCCTCGACGCACAGAGCTGCTTTGTAAATCAGTAGCAGCAGCAGTGCTCTCGGCTGGAATGGAGAACATTATGGATTGCACCAGTGTGTCTTGGTACTTCCGCATTTTACGCTCCCGGTTCAACGGTGTGATGAGGCTTTGTAAGTTGTCCCGGTAGCGAGGGTCTAGGAGGGTGTACACCCAATAATCAGACGTGGTGTGAATGTGTTCGATGCGGCGGTCGTTTCTCAGCCACTGCAGCATGAAATCAACCATGTGCTGCAGACTCCCAACTGGCCAAGAAACGTTGTCCCCTGCAAGAGGCGTCATCTCCGCCTGCTGTGCATCACCCCACCCTTGGTCTACATACTGACTAGAGCATTGTCTACCTCCCTCTGGAGCGATGTCTTCCTCCTCCATTGACTCCTCCTCATCCTCCTCACAAAGTCCTTCAAATACATATAAATTTACAAAATTTAAAACTCAAAATTTAAAAACTTTGTATCATAATTCTGTAACATCAGTTTATGGAAACACAATAGCATTACAAAAGGATAGACAAAAAAATGTACATTATGTGCTTTGTAAATACATTAAAAGTTTGTAATGGTTATGAAAATATAGACAGCGACTCTGGAGGTTCAATTGTTGATACAGCATGGTACTTTGAAAGTCCTCCAGCCCTTTGTGAGGAACCACGTTGCGCTGACTGTCCAGAAGGTGATGGAATTTGTGACTCCTCATCCTCCACCTCTTCCAAAACCTCATGCCTTAGTGCTTGCAGTGTTTTTTGAAGCAGGCAGATAAGGGGGACAGTCAGGCTGACTAGTGCATCATCTGCACTCGCCATCCGCGTTGACTCATCAAACGCACGCAAAACGTGGCAGATATCCTTCATAGAGTTATTCGCCACTCATTACACTGGCAGTGGCTGCCCATTCATTATAGGATCCAATTCTAATTACTGGTTCTCACCAACAAAGCTCTCCACAGCGCAGCACCCCCTACATCTCCTCCCTTATTTATATTTATCGGCCTAACCGACTGCTGCACTCTGCAAACGACCTTCGACTAACCTCTGCACTAATCCGTACCTCCCACTCCCAACTCCAAGACTTCACCCGCGCTGCGCCAATCCTCTGGAATGCTCTACCCCAAGAAATTAGGACTATCCGCAATTTGGATGGTTTCAGGCGCTCCCTCAAAACACATTTGTTCACAGTGGCCTATCACATTCACTAATCAAAGTCATTCTATGTGTAATTCTGTGTGTGTAGCCCATTCACTATCTCCATGCATCCCTCACTCCCTTAAAATGGCTGGACCATCATTGTAAAAACACCATTGTATATAAACACCTGTACTTTGTATCTCCCCCACCTCATTGTAGATTGTAAGCTTTCACCAGCAGGGGCGGCTGATTTTGCTTTAATTATTGTATTGTTAACGTTGTTACTTATGACTTGTGTTTTGAAACTGTTAAACTGTAAAGCACTGCGGAATATTATGGCGCTATATAAATAAATAATATTATTATTCTTATTATAGAGGCCCACTCAGTAGTGGTGAAGTGTGAACGGCGCAAATTGCGAGTTGACTGCGCCTGATGCAGCTGATACTCCATTACTGTTGGCTGCTGCTCACACAACCGCTCCAACATATGTAACGAGGAATTCCACCTGGTGGGTACGTCACATATGATGCGATGTTCATGAAGGTGAAATCTGCGTTGCAGAGCTGCAATCAGCGATCTGGCCATGCTGGAACGTCGCAAGTGAGCGCACTCTAGGCGGACCTTGTGCAGCAGTGCATCAAGATCCGGATAGTCCCTCAAAAAACTCTGCACGACCAAGTTGAGCACATATGACAGACATGGTATGTGAGTGAGGTTGCCAAGGCCCAGAGCTGACACCAGATTTCGGCCATTGTCACACACTACCAAGCCTGCCTGTAGATTCTCTTCCAAAAACCACACGTCGCTCTCCTGCTTTATGGCATTACAGAGCTCCTGCGCTGTGTGGCTAAGATTCCCCATGGAAATTAATTTCAGGATGGCCTGTTGACATTTGGACACGGCTGTGCTCATATCGGTCGCAACAGGTAAACGTTCACGGGTCCATGTGGAGGTAGACCGTGACGGCTCCTGCAGCGATGATTCTGAGGAACTGGAATAGGAGGAGGAATCAATGTGTACAGACTTGATTCCTGCAATCCTTGGAGTTGGCAGAACACGTACAGCGCCACTCGCAAGATCAGTACCGGCTGCACAACATTGACCAATGGGCAGTGAGGGAAAGGTATTGTCCCTGGCCATGGGTGTTAGAACCCTCTTGTTAGGTTTTTGTTTCAGTTTGCTGGTCACATGACCTTTTTTCCCTATTTAGTCTGGCTCCGCCCTTCTGGCTTTGCTTGACTTCATTGTATTATCTACTGTTAAGCTAGCGGGTGCTTAGGTGCCTTAATCTGTCAGTTTTGCTTGATGTTGGATCACAAAGTATTTATTTTTCTGTTTAATTATCCATGCTACAATTTATGTTAGGAGGTGTGTCCACCTTTTCTCACAGTCCCTAGATCTTGTAGGGATTACTCCCTCGCAACTATAGGTCTTCGTTCACACTAGATGAGGACTTTAGCGGGTCTGGTCGCAGGATCAGGTTCCCGTTACATCGTAGGGATTCAGCTTAGTTGTATTGTAGGGACAGAATTCCCTTCTTTCCTTACTGGTTGTAGCAGATCATAACAATGGGTACTGGTCCACGCATCGGTGGTCAGGTGGACCTTGCTACTGAGGGCTTTTAGTAGCGCATGTTTTTCCTCAACATGCTTTTGCAGACCAGGGACGGCTTGCCTGCTGAAATGAAATCGGCTTGGCACATTGTATTGTGGGATTGACAATGATATTCAGTTACGGAAACTGTCTGTCTCCACCAGCCTGAATCACAGCATTTCAAGGGACAGGAGTTTTGCAATGCCAGCATTCAGAGCCTGTGCTCGTGCATGGTTTGCGGAGTATGGCGTCTTTTATCCCATGCCTGTGCTACCGATGGCTGTTTTGTGGCCTGGGAGTGTGAGGATGACAGGGAACTTGCTGCTGTGTGTGGAATAACAGTTTGTCTCTGGACAACAGTGGCCGAGGTTCTTCCATGGCGATCCTGTGAGGAAGCAGAACCAGCTGTGTGTGAGCTCGATGAAGAGGCTTCAACACAACCTGAAGATGTAGGTGCTGCTGTAGGTTGGCCTACATCTCTAGTGTGTCTTTGTAACTCAACTACGTGCTTTGTCCGCACATGTTTCCACATATTTGTGGTATTGAGGTGACTGACACTTTTAGCTATTTTTAATTTTTGATTACACAGCTTGCATTTCACATAGCAAATATCATGTGCAAGTGTGTGAAAAAAGGACCACGCAGTGCAAGTCCTGGGAGCGCACGTTTTGACTTTTGGAAGACAACTGCTCCGAACAGGTGCCAAACTGGAGGCTACAGGCAACCGAGTCTGCAGCCTAACTCTCCCTCCTGTTTGTACCGTTGGGGCAATGTCTTCCTCTATCTTCCTTCTATCACTAACCATTTCTCTAGGCCTCTCCCAGCTTTCAACCAAAGTACTGGTTCTCACCCACAAAGCTCTCCACAGTGCAGCACCCCTCCTACATCTCCTCCCTCATTTCTATCTACGGCCTAACCGACTGCTGCGCTCTGCAAACGACTTTCGACTAACCTCTGCACTAATACGTACCTCCCACTCCGACTCCAAGACTTCTCCTGCTCTACGCCAATCCTCTGGAATGCTGTACCCCAAGAAATTAGGACTATCCACAATTTGCATGGTTTCAGGCGCTCCCTCAAAACACATTTGTTCAGAGCGGCCTATCACATTCACTAATCAAAGTCATTCTATGTATTCTGTGTAAGTGTGTGTGTGTCTCTAGCCCATTCACTATCTCCATCCCTCAGTCCCTTAAGATGGCTGGAACATCATTGTAAATGCACCATTGTATATAAACACCTATACTTTGTATCTCCCCATCTCATTGTACATTGTAAGCTGTCACGAGCAGGGGCGACTTATTTAGCTTAAATTATTGTATTGTTAACGTTGTTACTTATGACTTGTGTTCTGAAAACTGCTAAACTGTAAAGCGCTGCGGAATATGATGGCGCTATATAAATAAATATTATTATTATTCCTCTGAGCTGCTCCCCACCTTCTGTTCTCATGCCATGTTGGGTCTTGGACCTCATCATTCTCCACTACCCTCTTCCAACACCTGCTGTTGGGTGGTCTGGCCAGCACCATGCTCAACAGAAACTGGCACCTGGGTCTCATCATCATCAGATGCGTTCTGCGGTGTGCTGACCATCGGCACTGTCTCACCCGCCTCTTCAGATTCAGAGAGACACAGCTGTTGCGCATCACTGCATACTCCCTCTTCACATTACAGAATGCTGCTTGGCTGGGCCCCTGTTTGCAAGCCAATAGATTCTGAGAACAGAAGCAGACACTCAGCTGGCTCCTGTACAGAACTCTCTGACTGCCTGGGCAATTTGCCAGGCGGTGAAGAGACAGATGGTTGCCCAACAGTGCTGTGGTCCTGAGAGGAGGTGGAAGCAATTGAAGTCGATGCATTGGCTGACATCCAAACAACAACGGCTTCAATTTGTTCTTCCCGCAGCAGGGGGGTACTCCGAGCTCCTACAAAAGTGCGCATAAAGGAATGCTCACGGGGAAAACTGGTGGATGCTGTGTCACTGGGGGCCGCAGCAGCCACAGAATCCCCACGTCCTCTCCTGAAGAAACTCCACGACCACGTGCCTTTACTCCCTGCCTTCTTCATCTTGGTAGATTGATAAAGAAAAGTCTGAAAAGTTATAAGGTTTTAAGTGTGGTTATTCCGCGAGACTGCAGTGAACACTGCACAAACTGTTCACTACCCAATGCGTCTCAGCAGGAAGGCAGTCTGTGCGTCAAAACAAAGGCACAAGCATACATCCATGTACCCTGTTTATAAAGCTATATAAAAAAAATTATGTAGTAGTGACGCACACTTTATTGAGGTACAGTATTACATCGCCATTCACCATCTGTGGCTATGCAGTCTCATCTAAAATATACCTTATCTATCTGTTGTCATGCTTCCAAGTCGACAGTCAGCCATAAATAGCAATTTTCACTATGCACTATGCACTTTTAAAGGTTATGTTTGTTAATAAAAATGATTATTGCCAATATTATGAGTATTACATGATGGAAATTGTATAATTTTGTATAAAATATTTAGTGACATTTTTCAGCAAATGGAACATTTTTAGTAATATCCAGATTACTTGTAATGCTGATGATGTTTTGAAGTCAGACATTCATTGTTATACAATAAAAATGGTGTACATATGTTACTTATCCATCATTAATGGATTCAGATATGTACTTGTATGCTTTTATGTACAACCGTATAGCAGATTCCTTAACTAATTTATTTTGTGGTTTGCATTGCTGTTCAACATGTTAATGTATGTGTTTATGTTTGTCAATTCTTTATTTATCTAGATATTAGTTTAAATGAAATCATCATCTTATGGTAGTAAAGGTTATCTTTCTCTTGTTTGAAGTATAGACATTTAAAATTGACAGGTAACAAGGAAATTACTTGATCTAGTTTTAAACATCCTCCTTGACCCTGGGCTCCAACACCGCCAGTTGTTGCTCGGAAGTGCTGTTAGCACAGTCAACACTTGCTCCTGTGTTACTGGGGTTCAGTAACGTCAGCTGGTCCCGGTTGTGCCATTGGCTCTTTCCTTCTTGCCCCCCGGTTCCAGCACAGTCAGCTGGTCCTCGTTACTTGCATTGGCTCTTGTACTTCTGCAACCCGTCCGGGTTCCAGTACGTCAACTGGTTCTCCGCAGTGCCTTTGGCCTAGGTGCCTCCATCTCGGTATCCGAGTTCCACAACGTCTGCTGGTCCTTGGTAGTGTTTGGAGCACAGTACCTCCTGCTTAGTAACCGTGTCCCAGTAACGTCAGCTGGTCCTCGGTTTGCCATTGGCTCTTTTCCTTCTGCTGCCCCTCCGGGTTCCAGCACAGTCAGCTGGTCCTCGTTACTTGCATTGGCTCTTGACCTTCTGCTACCCGTCCGGGTTCCAGTACGTCAACTGGTTCTCCGCAGTGCCTTTGGCCGGTGCCTCCTCTCGGTATCCGAGTTCAGCAACGTTGTGGTCCTTGTAGTGCTTTGGAGCACAGGTACCTCCTGCTTAGTAACCGTGTCCCAGTAACATCAGTGGTACAAGATTGTAGACAAATACAAGTACGGAACAAGAGACACAAGAACAATAAGCAGAAGATCTAAAAGCAGAAGAACATGAAGTATAAGACCAAAATGAAGAGCAAAATATATGCTCTAAATTCTAAGCAGAAGAAGACTAAGCAGTGTATGGGGGTGTCCCGTTCCTCCTCGTGGTGCCCCTGGAAAATGCCTGCTGCTGAGGCTAAACTGAACACGAACAAATACTGTTGTAATTTAAATCTTTTGTGACAGCAAAACGAAGGATGAAAAATTCATACTTTGACAGATTACAAGTACAGGATTCTCTGTCACAAATAAGAATATATGAAGAAGATGAAGCAATTGAATAAGAATAATAGTTTAATAAGAAGAATATGATAAATGTTAACAAAGATGAATAGCAAGAAGTTTAAGAAGAAGATAAAGAAGGTGAAGATGAAGAAAAATTTGATGAAAAAGATGATGCTGCAGAAGACTATGAAGGAGAAAGTGTGTGAAAAGTTAAAAAGGTAAGATGAAGAGCATGGAAGTTGTGTAATATACATATTTGCCAAAATATAAAAACGTTAACAACATTGTCAATTTCTTCGTCAATCCGAACATCTTTAAAAAAAAAAATATTTATCTATCCATTTGATTGGGTTTAAACATCTATCCTTTAATGTTCCTAACCTTCCCAATCATTCACATTACTCTTTTTGTTTTCCTTCAGTAAATAAACCAACAAGGCAAGAATGGGGTTTTTTTAATTTCGTATTTTGTTCCCATAGACTTACAGGGGGTTCCGGTACGGTTCGGGTATCCCGATATTTTGTGATATCGGCGATACCATTCCGATTTTCCCAATCTTTAGGGGTATCGGAAAGTATCGCTACTCTATCACGGGAACCAAAATAGGCCCCAAAAAAGGACCGATCACCAATTCTGGTACAAAAATCCTGGATGCCACCAACGGGACAATGAATCTCGACTCACCCTTCCCCTGGTCGGGCAAACAATTTCCAATAGGGCAGCGCTAGGTTTTCCTCCCCACACCCTTCCAAGGCCCATCTCAAATTGGGCGAGGATGGCGAAAGAACTACACCCTCTTTCAAAATAAAGTAGTATCAGTTAACTCAGGAGAGTCCGAAAAAACCCTCGAGGGGCATCCCCTTAACATTCTTAGTGGCCAGGAAGAAAAGAAACCCAAAAATTAAAATGTGAAAAACAAGCCCACCTGGTGTTAGGATTAAGTCGTTGGCTGTTCCAGATAAACCAGATTCTTTGGTCCGTGAGACCACCACCTGATGTTTGGCTCCTTCCAGCCAAGTCTCCACTCTTCAAAGGCCCCTTCATCCATAACTCCCGATTACCCAGTCAAATACGTTCAGTTGGAAAAATTTTCAGAGAAAAAGGCACAAGGGTTACTCTTAAGGTCTCTGGATCTCTTTTGGGACAAAACGGCACCCCCCAATTTCAGAGGATCAATCCCAACTGAAACGGTAGAGAAAAATAGGCTGCCGTAGAAAGGGCAGAAGTGGAATTTGCTTAAGTTCGAAACACAGAGACGCCTCAGGAGGCCTTCACCACATCAAACCCTTTTTGGTCAAATCATAAGGTTTAACAAAGGAGAAATTACCAAATTTTACGTAAAAATTGGCTCCAAAAAATCCTGAAGACCTTTAATGAAGTATTGGACCCAATCAAGATGGCTTGAACCTTGACCGGTCCATTTCAATAACAAGGACCAAATAATCCCAAAATGGACCTTCTGACCCCAAAAAAAAAAAAACACTTTGATCCTTCACAAAGTGCATTCTCTCTCAAAATCGAACAAGACCCCCCAAAGTTTCACATGAAATCCCGTCATTGGAAAAAAACAAGAATCATCCAAAAAAACAATCAAAATTATCCACAAATCCCTAAAATACATTCATGAAGGTTGGAAGAAGAAGGAGATTAGGAGCCCAAAGGGCATCACTAGGACCAAAATGCCCTCTGGGGTATAAACGCCGCTTCCATTCATCCCGTCTTAAGCGAAAAGGTTTACGCCCCCTGAGGCAAGTTGGTAAACCAACTAGCACTTTCACCCTGGAAAAACAGGCATAAATCAAGGTAACGGATATTGATCTTCACATGATCTTATTAAGAGAATAATAATCCCCGGCCTCAATAACCATCCGTTTTGGCCAAAAAGAAAAAAAGGCACCCAAGGGGGGAAGAGGAGGTCTGATATGACCCTTCTCCAAGACTCCTTTATAAGAGCAAGCATCATGGTTCAGGACAGACAAGTTAAAAAGGTGACCTTTAGGAAATTTACCACTAGGCACAATTCAATAGGCAATTGTAGCTCTGTGAGCGGGCAAAGATGCGATTTATTTTCCTAAATACTCCGAAAATCATCAAAAATCGGAACATCCTGAGATTGGGGAGGGAAAAAAACAGGGTGTCGCCTAACACATTGGCACCCCAATGGTCACAGACCAAAATTTCCAACCAAAAAGATTTGAACTGTACCCAAGGGAAACCCGAACAATAATGTCATGAAGATTATACGCACCAAAATTTGCAACCTCCTGATGATCGGAAACCCCATTATCACCTGGAGAAAACTGGGTTATTCTCCGCCAAAGGGTAAACAAGCCCATAGGGAATAGACTTCCAGGGGTTCATGGAAACCCACAACGTTTGCAAAGTCAAAATTCATCATTAAAGCTGCTCCTGAATCAACAAAAGCCGAGGAAAAATTGGACAGGGAGCAAATCAGGTAACAGTCAACGAAATTTGTTGAACACTCCAAGAAAACTGACGGCAAAAAGTCTTCCCCGCTTAGGGCGACTGAAATAGCAAGGGGCATCACCACAGTAAAACAAACCCATTGCGCTTCGAAACTCGACGCTGAGCCCCAAAGTCACTCTATAATGCATGGGCTCAGAAGCTGGCTCAAAGGCAACCTACTCACCAACCTCTGCACTCACCAAAACGCTGTAAAATTTGAATACCAATGAAAAAACATTGAAACCGGAGGGACAAGGACCCACCATAACACCTTTACTCCTGCAGCCCTTCCGAAAAAGGCGCCAAAGCATCCATTCCATTTGGTAACGCCCACTTTCGGAATTTTGACAGAACAACTCACGTCTTCAAGACCCTGATTTAATGCCAACAAGTTTTTTCAGCTTGATCATACATTAGGGTTCACGTACAAAACCCCAGAGCCAGAAAAAAGCATCAATATCTTCAAAACAGGATCCCCAGGTGTCAGGGAAAAAGCCCAATCCTGAGGATGCCGTGCAGGAGAAGATGACAATTTGAACATGCGTGCTGCGTTCCCTGAGTTAGTTTAAGGCAAAAAACAACTTACAGTTATTTGAAATTCAGAAATTTACCCGATCCCCCAAAAACAAATCTGGCATGGGAATCAAAGTTTCCACAACCGGCAACCCCACAAGATAGGTAGCAATACTCCGAACCTCAGTGGCAACTGATCCACCCGGCCAACAACTGTGCAAGCTCCATTTAGAGAAAAAAGAAAAATCCTCCTCAGCACCCAGAGAAAAGAGGGAAAAAAGCAACAACAGAAAAAAAAATCTCGACAATCTGACAACTTTTTTCTTTCCACACTATTTTTCCCTTTCTGTGAGTACCATAAATTTTCAGTTAAGGCCGGTGATATGTTTGTTTCGGTGTGAGGAGGATAGGAACAAAGCAGGCAGCCGAACACCAGAGATTTTTGGTAATGAGGTTGCAGATTCTAAACTAACGCACAACAGATGCCGTGAAGCGTTCCACGTGATCCTAGATGCCTGTCACAGCCTAAGATAACACACCTAAAGGCAGAAAGAAAAGTATTGCCCGGAGCAGTCCCCAAAGAAAATGGAAGCCCCAACAATAATGGGTTGACAAGATGAAAATACAAACATAGGCAGAAATAGACGACAAACGCGGGGCCCAAGCTGACTAAATAGGTAGGACAGGAGAGATTACTTTCGCAACCCGAAAACCCAAAAAATCCAACAATTTGATTACAAAAATACTGAGCCACACAATCTCGCCTCCCACAAATCAGTTTCAGTGTGAACAAAACCAAGCCGCAGCTGTGAAAAAAAACAGGAAAAAGCAAATGGCAAATAACATGCTGCAGAAAACTGTGAGGAGCTCAGGGCCCCAGGAGGGCCGGCGGGCTCCACAAAAGTGCGAAAAAAGCAAAATGCAAGCACAAAAAAAAAGCAAAAAATACTTATTGAAAGGAAAATGCAGGCAAGACTCCAGCAAACTTCAAATAACCAGGAACCATAATTAGAAAGAACAATTACCCGGCAACCATCATGGGAGGGAACCTCCCTTATATCAACCATCAGGAACCCAATTGCCCTCCTCACTGAAAGGTTCAGTACTTCGTACCACAAGGGGGGCCCTGCTCAGAAAAGCATTCTGCCATTCATAAGAGGGGGCTCATCAGGGGTCATATATGGCGGGGCTCAGACAGGAGAATATGGGGAGGGGGTGCAGTGAAGGTTATACAGGGGAGGGGGCTCAGCAAGGTGAAAAGAGGGGGGGGTGCAGTGACAAGAGAAAGGAGAGATAATAATGGGGCCCTCATTTATCCCTAATAACTAACCCCCCCCCTCTACACCCCAGCTAAAGGCCCCCTTACACTTACTTTTAGGCGGCAAGGGGGCCCTTGTAACCTTTGCAGCGTAGCAGGGAGTCCTCACTCCCTCTGTGCTTACACTGTTTGGAGGGGAGCGCACGGTATAGTACACAGCAGTCATTACCTGAGCTGTGCTGTACGCCGGGGAGAGTGACACAAACAAAGCAAACACTGAAGGCCTGCGCTCTGCCAAAAGGTTTAGCCTTATCAAGAGCTGTCCACTCTCCCGCGCTCATAGCAGGAAGAGCAATAACACAAAAAAATCATCAGGTTACAAGAGCGCGGTTTTTACTTAAAATAGTGCTCCGCAGGCTGCAGCAGCCAAAACACAGCTGTTATCATGACCCCGCACGCTTTGAGTAGCTCGAGCCTGGAGCGGGGTAGAGCTCACGCTGGGAGGACGCCTGCTCCCTCCCCCACAGAGCATTAATTTCTCTTTAGCAGCGGGGATAGCACAGGGCTTCGCTCCTGCCCACCTGCTGTTCTCCGCTGACAGCGGGGCCCCCAACTTTTTGCCCATTGTTGGGCCCCTAAGCAGTGGGACCCTAGGCACGCGGGCCATAGCCAAGGGTCAGTGCCTTTGCCCACCGAGAATCCTCTGGTCTCCGGGGGGCCAGTCCGACCCATTCTAATATAGACTGCAAATGATTAGCCCTTAGAACATTTTCACTTCAGCACCAGTATCAACCCACAGGCTCGAATCACTCTTCCCTCCAAAGAATTCTAGGGGTGGGTTATTGAGTAATGGCAACGAGCACTGTGAACTCAATGATAACCGAGTAACACTACACTTCACTTTTCCCTATACCCTTATATTGTTATGTCTTTCCACCTAGAATTGGAGATGTTCAGCCTTAATTCAGCCAGGGAGCAGTCTGTTGCTGTATGTGGAGCGGAAGGAATTTTTTTCCCTAATTGGGCTTATGTTTGCACATGGGTTTTTTTTTCCTTTTCCTCGGATCACTGTTAACTATGGTTTAACTAAATGGACTAAAAGTCTCCTTAACCTAAAACTTTTACTAGTTATAATACTACATGGCAGAGAGCTGTTTAAATATGTGTAATCATAGCAACAAACAAATTCAGGCAAGTGTTTACACAGGACAAGAGTAAATGAGTTTGTTGAATTGTGATCGCTACTGTAACATTGAACATGGTGCACTTTTGTTCACACAGACGACGAAGGTGATATCTTTCAATTTCAAACTCCAAAGTGGTACATTTATTTTGAAACATGAAACATGAAGTATGTACATACATTGATTTCGTTACAAATTAGTATATACTTTTGTACTGAACAGTTTAATCGGCTTCAAAGACTTTCACCAACACACGGTTAATAATATTGCATTAAGCCATAACCACTCACAACAATGAGTTAATTCTGTCCCTTTAGGCGATGGATCTTTTGTTGAAACAAATTTATCCCGTCACTACATTACCTATTAAGTATTATTTATTGTAAAAGAATTAATTAAAACTATCTTGATTATGTGTTAAGAACTTTGTCCGAAAAACCTGCTGGAAAGAGTTTTCTATCAACACCGCAACTCTCTACATTATTCTATAAGGTATTTATCTTTAAAAGAATACATAAATTATGAGGGCACCAATCTAAAAATTTAGGACTTAAACATTGAAAGTTTGGAGGCCTTATGGTCATTATCTCTGGAATGTGTAAAGGGGTAAGTCTTAAATCAATACTGAATAAATCTTTACTATGAAAAGCTTACCATTACCCGGCAACACCCCAATCCAAACATTATTTATTAGGTAAAATACAGAAATTGTATAGCCATTCAAATCGTGGATTTTATTTTGATTCAGAAAAGTTCAGTCCACATATTGAAGCCAAACTGAACATATTTCTCTGGCAAAATGCAACACTATTTCCCTGAATCCATAATGAGGGAAAGAGGGTTTTTCTATCAAGAGATTCACAATTGCCGGAGGCAATGCATCAACACTCATTATTTTTATAGGTATTATTTCTTGTAAGAAAATACAGAAATTAATGTAGTCCATCCAATCTGCAGCATTTAATGTTGATCATTTAGAAGGTCAGGAGCCCATCTACTGGGGGCCATTGCGAAAGCGTTAGAAACTTTGAAATTGTTCCAAAAAGTTTAATAATTTCTCCCATAAAATTATTGCAATTACACATGTTTGGTCTACACATTTTATTTCCTTTGTGTGTATTGGAACAACACAAAAAATAGATAAAAAACAAATGACATAATTTCACAAAAGCTCCCCAAAAATTGTGGCTAAACAACTTCATTTCAAGCATGTGAAAGCTCATTCAAACTCACCTGGGCAATTAACAGGTGTGGGCAATATGAAATCACACCAAATCAAATAAAAAGGGGAGAATTGACCAATCTTTGATTGTTTTGTCTGTGTACAGTTTGAGATTCCATACGCAAAACAGGTACGGCCGTATAGCTGACGGAATTCCGATTCCGGGTCCGATATTTTCGCTTATCGGATACCGGAACGGATTGTCACTGTCACTTCAGGTCCGTCTGTCGGGTCGCGGAGTCAGGGCACTTACCCTGGAAAGATCTCCCGGCGGTACGTCCTGGACTGCTTCAGGCCGCCAACCTCTTCTCCCCAGCGGTCACATCAGTTTCTCGCATAATCAGTGACTGCTGGGTATTCCCGGCCGTAAAGCAGTCATATGCGTCACCGCCGGGGGGAAACCGGTAATCACTTGCTCGTTGAATGACACCTGCCGTCATTGCGATGTAGCAAGTTGGATCGGTGGGACAATCTTACATGGACTGCGTCGGACAGGTGTATACGTTTTGGTTTTTTTTTTCTTTTTTACAGGGATCAGGCTCGCAGGAATAATTTTAAATAAAAGAAATGAAAACTTGTTGTTCTTTTATTTCATTAAATACTTTTTTCTTGCTTTGTCTTTTTTTTTACACATTTAATAACTTTGGGATTAATAATGGATCGGTGTTTTATTGACACCTCTCCATTATTAACCGGGCTTATTGTCACCGTCAATCAACTTGCAATAACCCCTTATTACCCCGCTTCCACGTACAGGCAAGTGGGAAGAGCGGTAAATGCCACAATTGGCACATCTTTTAGCGCCAAATGTGGGGTGCTGTACCGGTTTTACAGCTTTTGGAAAACCCGGCCTTCATCTTTTAA